>CAUYUJ010019405.1:601383-631612 GCA_963575745.1 Prorocentrum cordatum | reverse complement strand
CCCCCCCCCCCCCCGATTCTGAAGGAGGCCGGGGCGAAGGCGAGAAATGGCGAGCGCTTGTCCGCGGCCGCTTGCGCTCGAGCGGCCGGCCGCCAACGTGTGTGTCTGCGCCTCGTCGCGAGGCGCGCTGCTTGCCATTGAGACCGAAAACATCTTCGCTTGACATGGCCCGTCGCCCCCGCGACGATCTCGTACTTTTGGGGCTGTCGCTGCTACGACGCAACGGAGCTGACTGTGGGCTTCGCCTGGGGCGAAGCTGCTGGTTGGGCCCCCCGACCTTTTTCGAACTGGGGCACCCTGGAACACTTTGGGGATGCACAAACCATTAAGAAAGCGCCAGATTGGGGACCGCCCCCCCCCCCCCCTTCTCCGTCGGAGCCGCCCCGGCGATCCCCCCCGAGCAGAGGTGAAGCTCTTGCTTAGGCTCAGAGCTGAAGCTCCTGCTCAGTCCCCTTCTAGCTCACGCGCCAGATCCGCGGATTATTATTACGACTGCGACTACGACTGCGACTGCGATTACGATTACGACTACGACAACAACAGCTATCAGTATTATTATTATTTCTATTCCGACTACCACTACTACTACTACTACTACTACTACTACTACTACTACTACTACTACTACTACTACTCTTGCCACGACTACTACGACTACTACTACCGCTACTACTACTACTAACTTCTACCACTACTACAACTACGACTACTACTACTACTACTACTACTACTACTACTACTACTACTACTGCTACTCTTACTGCTACTACTTCCACTACTACTACTGACTACTACCAACACTGCCTACGACTACTCTTACAACTTCTACAACACTACCAACTACTACTTTATCACTACTTTTATTATTGCATATATTAATTATCTACTAACATTTACCTACAACTCAGTATTCGTTCTACTACTACTATAACGATACTACTACACACTAGTACTACTACTACTACTACTAAATCTACTACTACTACTACTACTACTACTTCTACTACGACTACTACTACTACTACTAACACTACTACGACTACTACTACTACCACTACTACTACTACTACTACTACTACTACTACTACTACTACTACTACTACTACTACTACTACTACTACTACTACTGTTACCACTATTACGGTGCGTATTATTGCTATTCTCATTATTATTGCTACTACTTCTACTACTACTACTACTACTACTACGACGACGACGACTACTACTAGTACTACCACTACTACTCTTACTATGACTCTGACAATTGTTACGACTACTAATACTATGATTTTTCTTCCTACAAGTACGACTACTATTATTTCTACAGTTTCTACTACTACTACTACTACTACTATTATTCTTACTACCATTACTCCTATGACTACTTTTACTATTAGTATTTTTGCTATTCGCATTATTCTGGCTACTACCACTACTACTACTACTACTACTACTACTACTACTACTACTACTGCTACTACTACTACCATTTCTACTACTACTACTACTACTACTACTACTTCTGCGACGACTACTACTACTACTACTACTACTACTACTACTACTACTACTACTACTACTACTACTACTACTACTTTTGCGACGACTACTACTACTACTACTACTACTACTACTACTTCTACTACTACTACTACTGCTACTACTACTACTACTGCTACTACTACTACTACTACTGCTACTACGTAGGATCCCTTCGGACAGCCATCGGAGCCGTTAGGGAATCAATTGGAATCCAAAGAAAATCGGTCGGATTTATTTCGAAATCCACCAGGGTCCTCAGGGCCTTCTCTCGGAATTCCATGCGATTCCTCGAGAAACCCATGTGGTTCCTTTCGAAATCCATCGAACCCCATGAGTCGGATTCTTTAGGAAATCCATTGAATTCTCGGGTTCCTTAAGACATATGTTGTTGTCTGGGCCGCAGCTTAAACGTTGGTGTTCCCCGTCGCATTGCGCCCGCCCTTCCGCCCCCCCCCCCCTCCCACCCTGCCGTGGTTCCCCATGGGAGATCGTGAAGGTCTTGCGCTCAATCTTTCCAAGGCATGTTCGCCGTGCGGACATAGGGCGCCAGGTGGTGTTATACGCGGCGCCCGTCGTCCAGGAACGCTGGGGGGGGGCTAGATGAAGAGGGTCGGCCCGCGCCAGCGGGGGCCTAGTCTGCAGGAGATACTGACCGACGGACGCTCATCAGGGTAAGAAAACTGAACGAGCCCTCGCGGGTACGTTCGGGCTACTTTAGTTGGACGCAGTTCCTGGCCAGGCTGTCGGCCCAGCCCGGCACGATTTCAGGGCGGGGGTTATAGGGGCCACTCGGAGCCTGAACCGACATTTCTAGCCAGGGGGGAGCACTGTCGCGCGCGGGAAGCAGTGCTGGCACAGATCGGCTAGACGCGTCGGCATAGCGTGCACGTCGCGCCCCGCCCGCCCCAGCGGCACTATGTCGACGCGCGCGCAGCCAGGGGGCCGGGACTTGGCAAGCTGTTCAGACGACGGACCCCAGAAAAGCCTGGCCTTGTGCACCCAGCCGAAATCAGCCGCGTGTAACAGGACTGGCGGGGACCCCAAGGCCGTCGTGAACTCTTGGCGGTGTTGGGCAGACATCAGAGCAAATTCTTCGACCGCCCACCTGAAGACGAGATCCCGGCTGTCGCAATACTGCGAGACCGCGTCTCTGAGGCGGCGGAAATCTGCAAGAGGGGAAGACCTCTCATCAGCGAACGTTTTTTGGGCGACGTTCGACGTAGTTTGGGGCGGGCAAGGAGGCCCCATGAAGAGAAACACGAAGTCGGGATCGCACTTTTCGATGTGTTTGGAAATCACATCAAAACGAAACTGCTTCAGGACGCTGGCCCGGAGAACCCCCGGGAAATGATTCTGAGCCACGTCCCTGAGATGACACTGAGACTCACACGCGTACCCATCAATCCGCTGCGACAAGAGGGAAGCCGCCTGGAAGACGGCGCCTATCCCATCACAGACAGAAATCACATATACGCGCGGAGGGTCTGGGTCATCTGGGGGGCTTCTGGGGATCCCTGGGGCCCTGTTGCCGGGGAGGGGGCGCGACGACAGTACTGACGTCGTGGTCCCCCCAGTCCCTGCTGCTGCGCTGGCAGGACAGAGGTCGCGACCCGAGTGGTCAGAGGGGGAACCTGCCGCGGTTCGATCTGGGCCCGCTTGCGTTCGCGGAAGCACCTGCGCATGGGAAGACAACAAAGGGGACGGGGTGGAGAGTGACAGGAAGAGGGAGGTGAAGAGGGATGGACGAGGGAGGCGGGGGGGGGAAGAGACAAGGACGCAAGGGGATCCGATAGCAGAGCGTGCCCCCGACGATAGCCGCAGTCGCGCTGATGCGGGGCGGCGCCGCCACGCCACTCTCGCAGGGCAGAGCGTCCCCGCCAATCGGCTGTGACCCCCCGTGTTGGCCCTCGTCCTTCTTCGTGCCGTGTTCCTCGTCCTCCTTCCCCCCCCCTCCTTTCCTGTCTTTCCTTCCCTTCTTTTCAACCCCGAGCAAACCGGCGAAATATCACAAATATGGAAAGCAATGTTGTCATTGCCAAGATATGGAATTACACACGGAATAAGGAACATGAATCACGATCGGGCGGGCGCCTCTCAGCGCTTGCTGCACGACGAAGCACCGTGATTCCACGCACCGCAAACGTTGCAGTAGCGCGGGCGCTTCTCGGGGCACTCCCGGCCGAGTTTCGTGCAGCCGCGCTTGCTGTTGAAGGCGCTGCAAAACGGCTTCTGGGGGGCCTGCGGCTTCTGTGGTTGTTGCGGTGGGCGCGGTGTCTGGGCAGGGGCCGCTGCTGACGACGCCCCGCCAGAGCCGCGCCGCCGCTGCCGCTTCGGAGGCCGGCGCGCCGGCCCGTTGCCGAGGTCGCCGTCGTCCTCCGAGTCCGGCTCCGCTTTGGGGCCGACTGCCGTCACCCGGGGGGAGACGCCGGTGCCCGAGCAGTACCACAACACCACGCACTGCACGTCCTTGGCGTGGTTGATGGCCTCGCCCCATGGCCACCCCGCGGTGTACAGGGCTTTGGCCTTGGCGCGAGTGGCCCTGTCCCTGTCCAACACCCACTGGACGACGCTCGCCTCGGGGCCGGGGTGCTCCATGCACTTGCGGAACACAAACCCGAAGTAGGCGTGGGCATCTTTCAGATGGCAGTTCCTGACAATCACGAAAGACTTGGTCTTCTCATCGTAAACTTGTTTCGACTCCACCGTGTTCGCGCCCGCCAGAGCCCAACAAGTGACGAGCAGCTTGAGCGCCCAGAGAACCTGCAAAAGCGTAGTCAGAAGCAGGTCTGGCGTCCTGGTGGCAGCGGCCATCGCGAGACCAACGCCTCCGCCCAGGTCCCGCTTGTCCACCTTGCCCTGGGCCCGGGTGTCTGCTTCGGACCTGACCTTTGACAAGGGGGTCAACGACACGTTCCTCTGCGCTGACCGGAACTCGCGGTAGTACCTGCCCAGCAAGGACGGGGCGGGCGCAGCCTCGACTTCGCAGGCGTAGTAGTCGTAGGCCTCGTTGAACTCCTCTGACCGGCGTAGCTCGTCGTCCTGTGGAAGCGGCGTATCCCAATCTGGGTCGGGAGCGCCGTCCACGCGTTTCTTGCAGGCTTTGGTTAACTCGCTGCGAGCGAGTTGCCAGGCCGTGCGGAGACGGGCGAGGGCGATCAGGTCGGTCTTGTGGGCCTCAACCTTGTCCAAGACCTCAGACTGGAGTTTGTCTTCGTAGTCCGTCTCCTTGAAGACACTAGCGAAGTCACTCACCGACTCGAGCCCGAAGCCTCCGTCAGAGCGAGGCTGGAGCAGGAAGGTGATGACTGGTTCTGGCACGGACGAGTCCGCGAAGAACTTCTTGAGGACGGACGGCTCGGCGCCGCTTGCGGCGGCCATGGCTGGGGGAAGCGCGGGCCTCTGGAAAGTGTGCCCGTGGGGCAAGGGGGGTGCCAGCAGTACCCGGAGGCGCTTCGATCACCTGCGAGGACGCGGGGGGGGGCGAAGGGCTGAGTGGAGCAGGGGCAGGAAAAGCAGGATAGGGGGAGGAAGGGGGGGGGGACGGCGAAAAAGAATGGAGGTCTCGGAGGGGAGGAGAATGGGGAGGTCGAGCGGGGGCCCATGATGTCCAGGCCACGTGCCTGCCCGGATCCCCTCTCCTGCGCGCGCGGCGAGGGGGGTGCGAGGAGGCGGGCAGCCGCTGTCGCTGCCCGTCGCCGCTGCCGCCGCTGCCTCTGTTGCCGCCGCCGCAGGCGCCGTGGGGAGGCAGGCCGTCGCTCGCTCGCTCGCCCCGCTGCCCCCTTGTCCCAGGAGTGAGAAGAGGGAGGGCAGAGCAGAAAAGGAGAGTTGTAAAGGAAAAGAAGAGAGGGGGGGAGCAGGAGGGAAGGAGGCAGGCGGAAAGGGGTCCTCGCAGCCCTGCGGAGCCTGTTGCGTGCTGCGGGGGCGTTCCGGAGTCCCGCTCTGTCGCAGTTCCCTCTCTGCTCCCTGCTTTCCCTCTCTCTCTCTCTCTCTCTCTCTCTCTCTCTCTCTCTCTCTCTCTCTCTCTCTCTCTCTCTCTCTCTCGCTCTCCCTCTCTGTTCCCCCTTTCCCCCCTTTTTTCTCCGAGGCAAAGTCAAGGTCAGCGCGGTGGGCGCTGCAGTCCAGAACCCATGCAGGATTCAATCGCCACGGTCTTCGAGCAAACCTCGCCGGCTCAGCGCTGATCGGCATCGCGGAGACCAATCCCTGCCAGTGCTGGCCGCTGAAGCCAATCCGCGGCCCTCCTCGCATCCCCAGGCGAAGGGGGCGTCTCGGCAGCGGCCGACAAGGGATCCCTCTGCCGAAGCACTAGCAGCGGCAAGATGGAGCCTGCTGCGCGGCCCCTTAGGAAGCAACCAGCAGACGCTGTCGACGTCACCCAGAGTGGATTCGGTGTCGCTGTCGGCGCTGGCAGAGGAGCTGTCGTCCGACTCGAGCGCGGCCGCCGCCGGGGCAACCGTGGCGGTGCTGGCGGAGGGGGGCAACACCAGCGGCGCCTGACGGAGCGCCGCGGCGTGCGCTGCAACGGGCAACGCCGCCACTCCCCACTCACTACCAGCCACTTCTCGCAGGAGCTCTCCATGTCGAAGGGCAAGATGGCGGACTGCTTCGTCGTCGGCGGTTGGATCGCGGCCGGCTTTGTGCAGCGCGGCCAGACAAAGCCTCCGCGTTTCAGCAGAGGTTTCGAGCCTGGCGTCCGAATATCGGACAGCCATAGGCTCCCGCCGTCGGATGGCCCCCCCGTCGCTGCGCTGCGGCGTGCCCACCCAATTCCCCAAGCCCGCGCGACAGTCGGAGTCCAAGCGCAGACGGTCAGCCACACTCGGAAGCTTCCGCCGCAAGGAGTAGGTGGATACCGCCCTTGTCTCGTGAGGCGTTAGCGACAGCGGGGGCAATGTGCAGATGGCCCGTAGACAGCCCATGAATTTCGCATAAGACATGGGTGTTGGACGGACGTCTGACTCAGCGGACAAACCTGCACCTGCACGACAAGCAATGTCTGGCACCAGATAATCGGCGTCAGGGTTGCGCACGCAAAGCTCGTCAAAGAGCTGGCGAAACAGTGGCAGGTTGGGCTGGATATACGCCGGCACGGCAACGCAAAAGGCCTCGCCTTTTCTGGTTTTGCCTTTACTCACCATGCCGACGAGGGTGCGGCCAGTGCATCGTTCGCAGGCGAACGTGCGCCTCTGAGCATGGCGAAACCTAAGACAGGACACCGCAATGAACATCACCAGTTTGGCAAACAGCGCGATTGCCCCCGTCTGGGAAGTGGCCAAGCCTAGAATATGTCGCCACACCCGTAGTTCGAGTTCTCGGGCCATCGGGCGGACCGAACGCCCAGCTGGGGGCTTGCTGTGTTGCACCACTAGCGGTGAATCAAGTGGGAGATGAGTGAAGCCTAAGTGGTCGGACAACCACTTCAGGCCTGTCCACACTCCGTTTGCCGCAGTGGGCCCCCCAGCAGCCACGTCATCGAACCACACGGCTAGGTCCAGCGCCGCTGGAGCGGAGGCGGACCCCACCAGAGAGAGGGGCTGCTGTTCCACCCATTTTCTCCATCGGCGCCACGTATTACAAGCGCGGTTAATGCCGCGCGCATCGAATCGCAACGCCAGTTGCCCAGCGAAGCGGTCGAGCCACGTTTGGAGTTGGCCAGCCGCCTCCGCAACACTGTATTCTTGGTAGAATTTGCTGTGCGCACGGAGGTCTACCAGCAGTCTTGTAGCGGCAGCTGCCGCGCAAGCTCGCTTGTTGGCGTCAGTGTCTGGGACAGCGGTACTGCGTGGCAGTGGGCGCCAATTTGCCTGAGCCCGCGCGACGAGTCCGACACGCGGCACTTTTGGCGCTGGTTGCCCTATGCCAGTGCATGGCCGAGCTGGTCCGGGAAAGAGGTGGCGAATGCCGCTCTCTATCGGACGCTGTTGTTGCTGACGCAATGCCGCAATCGCGGCACTCCGTGCTGCCAGCAGCCCTGCTGAGCAGGGTGTGCCGGTCAGCCGAGCGAGTTCGTCGGGGCGCAAGCCAGCGAGGTCAGAGGGCTGGCATCCAGTACTGGCCAGTATCTCTGCCTCAGCTGGTGTTGCATCGCCCCATTGCGATGTAGGCGAAACGCCCTCTGGATCCATAGCGGCGCGCGCGGCGGGGGAGGGAAACGAAAACCCTCGCCTGCGCACCCCTCGGGCCGAGAGGGCTGCGACGAGGTACACACTCCCATCTGATGATAATCCCCATCAGCACCTACCCTGCCTTCCCAAAACTGATCGGAGCGAGTAGTATTAATGTTACTCATAATGCTTGCCTAACATTATTGTTATACTTAGTAGTACTAGATTTGTTATGATTATTGCCTCGCGATTCTTAGTACGATCACTATTAATAATATTACTCGTCGTATTACTAGTATTATCCGCATTATGCTTACTAGTATTAGTGTTCGTATTATGTAGTGCTACTATGGGTAGTAGTAGTGTTAGTCTTAAGGTTAGTAGTGTTACTAGTAGTATTGTTATGATTAGTAGTAGTAGTAGTAGTAGTATGCTTATGCTGCTCATGCTTATTCTTCTTGAGGTAATCGCGATCATGAATAATTGTATTAGTAGTATGTATATTATTGCCATTCGTATGATATTTCTTATTCGTCTTACGTTTATGAGTATTAACATTATTGTTATTATTATGAGTGTTATCATTATCTCCTCCTCCTCCTCCTCTTTCTCCTCCTCCTCCTCCTCCGCCTCCTCCTACTCCTCCTCCCCGTGCCAATGGTGCGCAGGGCTCCTGTTGGGTAGTCGGGTGAGGACGCACGGCTTGCCTGTAAGGAGACCGTCGACCTCCGAAGAGCATCTCACCCGAGCCCTCTGGACTTACGCCACCAAGGCGACACAGGCAATCCGGTCATGCGTTGACCCCTCATGCCCTGACCCCCCATGCTGGGGGCCTTGGCTGGCCCCTCGTGCGTTTACCCCATCATGCTGGGTCATTGGCCCTTCATGCGTTGACCCCTCATGCCAGGGCTTCGGCCTTTCATGCCCTGACCCCTCATGCCCTGATCCCCCATGCTGGGGCCTTGGCTGGCCCCTCATGCATTGACCCCCTCATGCTGGGTCATTCGCCCTTCATGCGTTGACCCCTCATGCCAGGGCTTTGGCCTTTCATGCGTTGACCCCTCATGCCCTGACCCGCCATGCTGGGGCCTTGTCTGGCCCCTCATGCGTTGACCCCCTCATGCTGGGGCATTGGCCCTTCATGCGTTGACCCCTCATGCCACAGCTTCGGCCTTTCATGCGTTGACCCCTCATGCCAGGGCTTTGGCCTTCCATGCGTTGACCCCTCATGCCCTGACCCGCCATGCTGGGGCCTTGTCTGGCCCCTCATGCGTTGACCCCCTCATGCTGGGGCATTGGCCCTTCATGCGTTGACCCCTCATGCCACAGCTTCGGCCTTTCATGCGTTGACCCCTCATGCCAGGGCTTTGGCCTTCCATGCGTTGACCCCTCATGCCCTGACCCGCCATGCTGGGGCCTTGTCTGGCCCCTCATGCGTTGACCCCCTCATGCTGGGGCATTGGCCCTTCATGCGTTGACCCTCATCATGCCAGGGCTTCGATCTTTCATGCTTTGACCCCTCATGCCCGGACCCCTCATGCTGGGGCCTTGGCTGGCCCCTCATGCGTTGACCCCCTTATGCTGGGGCATTGGCCCTTCATGCGTTGACCCCTCATGCCAGGGCTTCGGCCTTTCATGCGTTGACCCCCTCTTGCCCTGACACCCCATGCTGGGGCCTTGGCTGGCCCCTCATGCGCTGACCC
Organism: Prorocentrum cordatum; assembly: GCA_963575745.1. Classification (NCBI taxonomy): domain Eukaryota; class Dinophyceae; order Prorocentrales; family Prorocentraceae; genus Prorocentrum; species Prorocentrum cordatum. Next base: position 622,263 of record CAUYUJ010019405.1, on the reverse strand, counting down.
CCTCATGCTGGGGCATTGGCCCTTCATGCGTTGACCCCTCATGCCACAGCTTCGGCCTTTCATGCGTTGACCCCTCATGCCCTAACCCCCCATGCTGGGGCCTTGGCTGGCCCTCATGCGTTGACCCCCTCATGCTGGGGCATTGGCCCTTCATGCTTTGACCCCTCATGCCACAGCTTCGGCCTTTCATGCGTTGACCCCTCATGCCAGGGCTTTGGCCTTTCATGCGTTGACCCCTCATGCCCTGACCCGCCATGCTGGGGCCTTGTCTGGCCCCTCATGCGTTGACCCCCTCATGCTGGGGCATTGGCCCTTCATGCGTTGACCCCTCATGCCAGGGCTTCGGCCTTTCATGCGCTGACCCCTAATGCCCTGATCCGCCATGCTGGGGCCTTGGCTGGCCCCTCATGCGTTTACCTCCTCATGCTGGGGCATTGGCCCTTCATGCGTTGACCCCTCATGCCACAGCTTCGGCCTTTCATGCGTTGACCCCTCATGCCCTGACCCCCCATGCTGGGGCCTTGGCTGGCCCCTCATGCGTTGACCCCCGCATGCTGGGGCATTGGCCCTTCATGCGTTGACCCCTCATGCCAGGGCTTCGGCCCCTCATGCCCTGACCCCCCATGCTCTGACGCCCCATGCTGGGAGCCTTGGCTGGCCCCTCACGCGTTCACCCGCCTCATGCTGGGTCATTCGCCCTTCATGCGTTGACCCCTCATGCCAGGGCTTTGGCCTTTCATGCGTTGACCCCTCATGCCCTGACCCCCCAAGCTGGGGGCCTTGGCTGGCCCCTCATGCGCTGACCCCCTCATGCTGGGGCATTGGCCCTTCATGCGTTGACCCCTCATGCCAGGGTGTCGGCCTTTCATGCGTTGACCCCGTATGCCCTGACCCCCATGCTGGGGCCTTGGCTGACCCCTCATGCGTTTACCCCTCATGCTGGGGCATTGGCCCTTCATGCGTTGACCCCTCATGCCAGGGCTTCGGCCTTTCATGCGTTGACACCTCATGCCCTGACCCCCCATGCTGGGAGCCTTGGCTGGCCCCTCATGCGTTGACCCCCTCATGCTGGGGCATTGGCCCTTCATGCGTTGACCCCTCATGCCAGGGCTTCGGCCCTTGACGCGTTGACCCCTCATGCCCTGACCCCCGATGCTGGGGCCTTGGCTGGCCCCTCATGCGTTGACCCCGTCATGCTGGGGCATTGGCCCTTCATGCGTTGACCCCATCATGCCAGGGCTTCGGCCCCTCATGCCCTGGCCCCCTCTTGCTGGGGCCTTGGCTGGCCCCTCATGCATGGACCCCCCTCATGTTGGGGCATTGGCCCTGCATGCGTTGACCTCTCATGCCAGGGCTTCGGCCTCTCATGCCCTGACCCCCCATGCTGGGGGCCTTGGCTGGCCCCTCGTGCGTTGACCCCCTCATGCTGGGGCATTGGCCCTTCATGCGTTGACCCCTCATGCCGGGGCTTCGACCCCCCATGCTTTCACCCCTCATGCTGGTGCATTGGCCCTTCATGCGTTGACCCCCTCATGCTGGGGCATTGGCCCTTCATGCGTTGACCCCTCATGCCAGGGCTTCGGCCCCTCGTGCGTTAACCCCCTCGTGCTGGGGCATTGGCCCATCATGCATTGACGCCTCATGCTGTGGTTTAGCATGCCGCCAATGTTAGGGCGCAAAGCGGTAAAACATTACCCGTGTCTGAAACGACAGCCAGGACCCCCCTCCCCTCCTCCTCCTCCTCGCTCCTCCTCCTCTCCTCCTCCTCCTCCTCCTCCTCCTCCTCCTCCTCCTCCTCCTCCTCCCTCCTCCTCCTCTTTCCCCTCCTTCCCTTCTCTTCTCCTCCTCCTCCTCCTCCTCCCTCCTCCCTCCTCCTCCTCCTGCCCCTCCTCCTGCTCCTTCCTCCTCCTCCTCCTCCGCCTCCTCCTCCGCCTCCCCCGCCCCCCGCCTCCTCCTCGCCTCCGCCTCCTCCCCTCCTCCTCCTCCTCCTCCTCCTGCCTCCTCCTCTCCTCCTCCTCCTCCTCCTCCTTCTCCTCTGCTCCTGCTCCTGCTCCTGCTCCTCCTCCTCCTTTCTGCTCCTCCTCCTCCTCCTGCTCCTGTTCCTGTTCATGTTCCTGCTCCTGTTCCTGCTCCTGCTCCTGCTTTTGCTCCTGCCTGCTCCTGCTCAGGTCCTCCTCCTCCTCCTCCCCTCCTCCTCCTCTCCTCTTCTTCTCCTCTCTTTCCTTCTCCTCTTCCTCATCCTGGTCCTCCTCCTCCCCTCCTCTCTCCTCCTCCGCCTCCTCCCCCTACCTCTCCTACCCCTCCTCCTCCTCCCCCTTGTTCCTCCCTCTCCTCCGCAATGTCAACCTCCCCTCTTCTTGGTTCAACAGACTGATTTCCTTGAGCGTAGCGGACGCTGCATGGTAAGTCAAAACCCAAATTTGACTTTTCTCCTCGTCTCCAAATCACTTTTCCCGCTTGTGTCTGGCATGCCAACTGATTTAACATTTCGCGTCAAGGGGATGTCGGGTCATCGGCCAGTCAGCCTGCAATGAACGTGGATTGCCAGGTTTTCTTTGCCCATCTGTGCAGGCCCAAGAAGTATCCGACAACGCCGCCTTTCGGGCCTGCGCAGAAGCCCCATCCACAGGCCAACCTTGAGCCTGCAGTCGACCTCCTCGGGCGGCAAATGCAATCGGACTGCCGCGACATACCGAGCATAGCCTCATAAACATACGTTATGCAGGCTTCGTTGCGGCTTTGAACACCACGTTGGACACAACCATGCCTCGCTCCCTCGCCCGGCCATGGGTTTGCCACGGGCCGCGCATAATTCGGAAGTCTCCTGAACCTCCGACGCCGGAGTCCTGGGTCTCGCAATCCGAGCCAGTCGGATGTCCAGGGCCTGGCCAACGTGCTCCGAGCCATTGCCACAAAGGCGCCCCCAGGGTCAGCTACCTCCGGTTTGTCTCAGCCACCTCCGGACGCTCCCCCTTCACAATCTTCTTCGCTGCACGCGCACCACGCTGTGGAGGCGCGCTGCCGCGTCGCGCCGGGCGTGGCATTTCTCGGCACCTCCGCCGAGCAGGCCATTGTGCCACTCAGCCCAGTCACGGCGGCACTCGAAAATGCCCTCGACGCGGAGCCGAGACAGGAGAAAGCAGACGCCGCCAAAACGTGGAAGAACTGGGTCAATCAGGCCGACTCCTCCTCTGTTGGCCGGTCCCACAAGTGGACCAAGGACACCCCAGCACGCAAGCCTATCCACGTCAAGGCTGGCACGTCCTGGTCGGCAAGGCCCTCCACAGAGCTAGAAGGTGAAGCCGCGCGCATGTCACGCATTGGGCAGACGCCCTCTGCCCAGCTCAAGGGTTTTGCCCCCCCCCCCCGGGCTCACGGTCGCAGAGATCAGAGCTGCGGTGGAAGCTTTCCCTTCGGAGACGGCGCGGACTTTTGACGGCTTCCACGCTCGGCATTCCCCCCTCCTCACGGAGCACCGCTTCGAGGCGAGCGGTGCTGTCTTTTTCGCAATGGTGGAGGAGCGCGGTTGCTTTCCCACTGCGACTCCGGCCAGTTGATCTACACTGGTGCAGAAATCCAAGCCCAAAGGCCCAGGCATCTCCGCGTTCCGGGGCATTGCCCTGATGCCAGCACTGCATCGCGTCTGGGCAAGGCGTCGCCAGCTTCTCGCGCTGGCTTGGGAGGCGGATCAACGGCGCCAGTAGATAGATAGGGCGCTAGCAGGGCCGCTCGATCGAGAATAAAAACTAAGCTGCTGTGTTTTTTCACGAGCTCCGGGAACGGAACCCGCAGTTGCACGAGGCGAGACAGCCTATTCAGCTTGCCTTTTGCAAGACCTGGCGGATAATTAAGAACGCACAGGCCGCCCTCTCCTCTGGGGTCGCGCCCGGAGGGCACGCTTCCCAATGGGGATGCTGTGCGCGGCGCTCAATCAGCATCAGGGGGGGGGGGGGGGGGGCGCGTCGCAACGATGCAGGATTTAGCGGCGGGCGCGGGGCGCCCCCGCCGAGGCCTCACCGCCGCGCGTGGCTTCGCAACCTTCGCAACGCATGCACATGCATGAGAGCCTCTCGAGGGCTGGTCCGCGCGCAACGAACATTTGTTCATTTTCAATTTGCATCGCCTACCTCTCACCAATGATTGCTAGACCCATCCTAGACGAGGTCGCGCACCTGGCGAAAGGCGATGCTGACAAAACAAAACAAAAAACGGCCGATCCCGACAGGCAGGCCCGCCAAGCTGCGCGGCCGTGCCCGCCCACCCCCGGCGCTCAGGAAGGCCAGCGCGGACCTAGACCAAGTCGGATGCGCGGGGTCTCAGCTGCAGGAGTCGACGAAGCGGAATTGCGCATTGCCCAATCATTCTTCCTGAGACTGGTGGGCGCCAAGGGGGGGCCCGGGACGCGCTCCGCATTTCTGGCAGCCCACAATGACCGCGCTCGGCGACAAGATCTCGACCCGGCCCTGCTATGGTCGATGATAGCGTGGAAATCTGGCACCAGCCATTCCGTTTCCAATCCTCACCCCTTTCCTCGCCTCCCGCTCCTCGCCCAACCCGCCCGGGCCCGCCCCCCTGGCGCGCTGGCCCAGGTGGGGGGCCCAATCGGCGCAGCCATTTGATCCTTTGCCCGGATAGGATCGTCGTTCCACACGCCGCTCGCGCCGCGGGATCCTGCGGGTAGAAAGAAGATGGCCACCCACAGCGTTTGCCCAGGAGTATTGGGCGCAGTGCCACTCCAGCATCATTGCAGGCAAGCTACGGAAGCCTGCGTCTGGTTCATGCCCCTGCCGTCGGTATTTGAAATATAAATTGCTTAGAAGCCAATGGTATGCCCTGAATTTGTTTGTGCAACTCACGGTCCATAACAAACTTATCAATCTCATACCAATGCCCATTGCGATGCTTCCCATTACCGCGCGAAACAATGTTAAAGAAAGACTCGGTCTTAATCATACTCGTGCTCGCCAGCCAGCGTAAAAGTCCATTGCCCCCAACCGTAGTCTTCTAATTCATCATATGCTATCCAAGTTGAATATAGTTTGGTGTAGTGTCCTTTCCCACGCGGCCGTTCCGATCTCCACCAATGAGACCTGGACCCGTATTAGGTTGTAAACATCGATGTCGTACATCCGAGATGCCGTCGTAAACCTGGCGGTGGTAGCTTGCGGGTTCACCCGTGGGAACATACACACTGACAAACTATACTAAGTAAAGACCATCCAGTAAACAAGGAATTGCAATGCACCTCTCGTTCCAAAGAACAGTTAAAGCGCCATCTGAACGTAATCGCGCCGACGCTGCTCTCAATGCCATCTGCGCTGACAAAGATATCGAAAACCCGAAACCCGCAATCATAACTAATGCGAACTCTTCAATATTGACGATCGTAGGGGTACTGTTGTCCGTATCGAAGGCGTTGTGGAGCTCCGAGTAGACAGATGTCGACACTGTGCTGACGTTGAAGACGAGACGAAAAGGCATCTGGAGTTTGTCGCGATTGTCAAACCTCGACCAGTCCAAACCACCAGTATTGGTGGTGGCAACCTTTATACGTTGAGCAAGTGCTCGTCGAGAAGGCCGATGAGGATATCTAATTTGAAAACGTCGCCGTCCCACTTGCGAAGAATTCGTGGAAAAATCCTCTAGAACAGGCTGCCGATCGCCATGGGTTGCAACCTTCACAACGGTGTCGTAATGCCCAAGGGGAGCTTTGGGCCGAACCTCCTCCCTGCCACCGCGATACAGAAAGGAGAGCCACCTGATCTTCGAAGTTGAAGTGGTCGTCATTCAACTCGGTGGGCTTTTGCCAGCTTCAAAAATCACATTCCAAACAAATAAAGGCAAGCTGCTTCTAGTTCGCCCCGTAAGCAGTCCCCTCCACGAACGCGTAAAACTTGCTACGCGCTCTGAGAGCCACTCCTCGTTCCGCAGCTGGCGAGACCCAGGTCTGCATCACAGACCTTCTTACAATATCCAGGCCCGTAATGATAGCACAGCCGCAGCTTGTTGCTGTGAGGACAGCGGGCCCATGCAGCGTCGAGGCACCATAGACTGCCTGTCTTGCGCCGTGTTTCCGCCCCTGCTGGACCAAATCTTTGAACCCCAATGCCAGTGCGGCAAGTGAAATCGGCATTCTGAGAAAGGATTGCGATGTCCGGCGAACGATCAGAAGTGCTAGCATACATAGGACTGCACTGAAGGATACTTCGTGTGTGCTTGTGCCTGCTCCCCCCCCCCCAGCGCCGCAAACATCAATTGCCACCGCGAACCACCGTCTCATCCGGGTGGGAGGCCAAAGGGGACACGCTGAATCGGCTGATAGAGCGCCGGAGATAGCGAAGTAGCAGCTAAAGTGGGACTCGGTAAGGGGAGTGCGGTGGCCCAGCCCTGCGGAGCCGGCGCTTTGGGGGAGAAGGAGGAGGAGGAGGAGGAGGAAGGAGGAAGGAGGGGGAAGTTCAGGGGGAGCGAGGGGGAAAGTTGAGGATGCTGAGCTGGAGGAGGAGGAGGTGAAGAGCGAGAAGGAACGAGGAGTGAAGAGCGCGCGCGCGCGCGCTCGCGCGCGCGGCGGCCACCAGAGGCGGAGAGCAGCCGCAGGGCGCACCCGGCGGCGGCCAGGGCAAGCAGGGCGCGCCCGGCGCTGCGGGGGCCTGCCCAGCAGGGCGGTGGCGCGCAGGCGTCGTCGACGTCTAGACGAACGCGATCCGCTACTCGCGAAGTAACTACAGGGCAGTTTTTAACACATGGGATGTTTTTTAACGATGTTTAATACATGACTAATGTATGAACATATGTATGCATGAACTCATCGTTGCTTGTAATACTAAATGCCTGCATGTTTAATACATGATCCGCACGCGGAGCATGTATTAAAAAACGGCACTGTACTCGCACATGGCCTGGGTCCGCCGCGGGGGATCCACGATCCAGTTCATCGAAGCAGTCCTATGTTCTGTTTTCGGACGCTCGCGAAGAGGCACTTTTGCGAGCAGTGAAACGCGCTCGGTCGACATCGTCGATGCCAGGGGGCGGCTGGGCGCAAGTTAATGGGGGGTGATAAATGGGGGGGGGGGGGGGGGGAGACGTGCACCCTTCGTGCCCCTTTTGGGCCCCCGGGGGGGGCCCTTCAGGGCCCCTTGGGACACAAAAGGTCTCTCTTTCTCACCCCCCCCCCGTTCGTCGCACCCCCATTACTCGACGCCCGAGTCGACATCGTCGACGTCGGGGATCAACATCGTCGATGCCAGGGGTCGGCGCTGCCCCTGGCAGGGGCCCAAAGGGTGATGCCAACGCGCGCGCTCCCGTCCGTGCGGTCCTCCGCAGGGCTCCCAGGACACGGCCAGGGTGCTTCAGGCCCAGGCCCTCACCTGCATCAACGGATGGCCAGATGGCTGGAGAGTGGTCCTCCTTCTCCTCCTCCTCCTCCTCCTCCTCCTCCTCCTCCTCAAGATCCGAAGCGCCCTTCATTACTCATCCCTCCTCCTCCTCCTCGTCATCATCCTCATCCTTCCTCCTCCCTCCCTCCCTCCCTCCCTCCTCCTTCTTCTCCTCCTTGCTCCTCCTCCTCCTCCTTGTCCTCCGCCTCCTCATCATCCTGACGAAGACGCTCTTCCGTTCGTGATCATCGCCGTCGCCGTGCCCTTCTTTGCCCCCAGGCTCCCTCAGGCGCACCAGCCAAAGCAAAATGAAACAACTACATCATACGTGAATCGAAAGGAAGCCCCTTTGATCACTTTGGGAGATCTGGGGCAACTCCCAGATCAGAATGCCCCCCCGTCGGTCACAATCTCAAACATTACCCTGGCGACGTACCCAACCCCTGCGCAATTCGGGGCATGAGTAGCTCGGGAGACGTTATACGGAGGTGATGACGTCACATGGGCGCATGTACTTCTGCGAGCGGCATTCCTGAAGCTCGCAGCCCCCCAAAGATTGCGAGGTCCCGCTCAGATCTGCGCGGTGCCTCACTCCGCTGGACCCACCAGCAGCCCTCGAAAGCGGCGACAATTTCGCAGATCGCAGCACTCCAGGGACGGCGAGCTACCGCTCAGATCTGCGCGGTGCCTCACTCTGCAGGACCCAGCGGCAGCCCTCGAAAGCGGCGACAATTTCGCAGATCGCTATGCTGGCCCCTCAAGCAGCCCTCGAGGTCCCGCGCAGATCTGCGCGGTGCCTCACTCCGCTGGACCCACCAGCAGCCTTCGAAAATGGCGACGGCTTCGCAGATCGCAGCCCCCCAGGGACGGCGAGCTACCGCTCAGATCTGCGCGGTGCCTCACTCCGCTGGACCCACCAGCAGCCCACGAAAGTGGCGACAAGTTCGCAGAACGCAGCCCCTCAGGGACGGCGACCTACCGCTCAGATCTGCGCGGTGCCTCACTCCGCTGGACCTACCAGCCGCCCTCGAAAATGGCGACATGTTCGCAGATCGCAGCCCCCCAGGGACGGCGGGGTCCCGCTCAGATCTGCGTGGTGCCTCACTCCGCTGGACCCACCAGCAGCCCTCGAAAGCGGCGACAGTTTCGCAGATCGCAGCCCCCCAGGGACGACGAGCTACCGCTCAGATCTGCGCGATGCCTCACTCCGCTGGGCCCACCAGCAGCCCTCGAAAAGGGCGACAATTTCGCAGATCGCAGCCCCCCAGGGACGGCGGGGTCCCGCTCGGATCTGCACTCCGCTGGACCCACCAGCAGCCTCGAAAGTGGCGGCTGTTTCGCAGATCGCAGCCCCCCAGGGACGGCGAGCTACCGCTCAGATCTGCGCGGTGCATCACCCCGCAGGACCCAGCGGTAGCCCTCGAAAGCGGCGACAATTTCGCAGATCGCTATGCTGGCCCCCCCAGCAGCCCTCGAGGTCGCGCTCAGATCTGCGCGGTGCCTCACTCCGCTGGACCCACCAGCAGCCCTCGAAAGTGGCGACGGTTTCGCAGATCGCAGCCCCCCAAGGACGGCGAGGTCCCGCTCGGATCTGCGCGGTGCCTCACTCCGCTGGACCCACCAGCAGCCTTCGAAAATGGCAACAATTTCGCAGATCGCAGCCCCCCAGGGACGGCGAGCTACCGCTCAGATCTGCGTGGTGCCTCACTCCGCTGGACCCACCAGCAGCCCTCGAAACTGGCGACGGTTTCGCAGATCGCAGCCCCCCAGGGACGGCGAGCTGCCGCTCAGATCTGCGCGGTGCATCACTCCGCAGGACCCACCGACCCACCAGCAGCCCACGAAAATGGCGACAAGTTAGCATATCGCAGCCCCCCAGGGACGGCGAGCTACCGCTCAGATCTGCGCGGTGCCTCACTCCGCTGGACCCACCAGCCGCCCTCGACAAGGGCGACGGTTTCGCAGATCGCAGCCCCCCAGGGACGGCGAACTACCGCTCAGATCTGCGTGATGCCTCTCTCCGCTGGACCCACCAGCAGCCCTCGAAAGCGACGACGGTTTCGCAGATCGCAGCCCCTCAGGGACGGCGAGGTCCCGCTCGGATCTGCGCGGTACCTCACTCCGCTGGACCCACCATCAGCCCTCGAAAGTGGCGACGGTTTTGCAGATCGCAGCACCCCAGGGACGGCGAGCTACCGCTCAGATCTGCGCGGTGCCTCACTCCGCTGGAACCCACCAGCAGCCCTCGAAAGTGGCGGCAGTTTCGCAGATCGCAGCACCCCCACAGGGACGGCGAGGTCTCGCGGAAGACGGGAGGCGGGAGGGAAGAGGCGGGAGGAGGAGGAGACGCGACCGCGGTGCTCTTTTCAAAACTCATACCCAACCAAGGAGGGTTAGGACAAATCAAGCACAAGCCACGGCTGCGGCGCGCGAAAGGCGTCTGGGCTAGGGCAGCAAGGCGCGAACGGCGTCCTCCTCCTTCTCCTCCTCCGCGATCTCCTCTTCATCCTACTGCTCTTTCTACTCCTCGTCCTCGCCCTCGTCATCCTCGTCGTCCTCCATCAGGGTCGGCGGCACCGGCCGTAAGGCCTTCGCAACAACTCCTCCCTGTCGCAACCCGAAACGTGTCGGTAGGGCGGGCCGGACATTTCGCCTTAGACGTCCCCAACATGTACGACCCTGAAGCTTGACATTTGAAGAGAACAAAACGGATTGAGGGCGGGCGATTTCCAAAGTGCATTTCTTGCCGTAACGCCGCCGACACATTCGATTTGAACATCTGCGACAATTTCACATGTGGAGGGCGAGTCGTTTTCAAAATGCGGACATGGCCTTACCGCCGCGCCCAATTTGTCTTGAAAAGATGCATCAGATTCAAGGATGCAGGGCGGGCCGATGTCAAAATGGGGCCCTCGCCTTAGCATCGCGCACATGTACAGCTTCAAAGATGGAGAGCGGGTCGTTTTCGAAATGTGGCTGTCGCCTTACTGCCGTGCACACTCGTCTGTGAAAGCCTGCAACAGTTTTAAGAACGGAAGGCGGGTCGTGTTCAAAATGTGGTTATCGCTTCATTGGTGCGCACATTCGTCTGAAGTGTTCAAATACTCGTAAAGCTGGAATCCCAGAAATGGTGTTCTGGCAGGATCTGAGATTGTCAGGGCACAACGAGTCACATTGACTCGCGGTGTTAAAATCCCAGAAATTGTGTTCTAGCGCATTGTAACATTGACAGGACGCAACAGTCATGTTGATTCGCGGCGTTGAAGTCCCAGGAACGGCATATTGGCACGAGTAAGGATTATCAGACGGTTGTCTTCCAACGGGGCAATATCACACGATGGAATAAATGCTTATAGGGGCTCACGAAGAGGAATTTAAATGGAGGGTGTATTGCGAAATCGTTGATGCGTCTCGGGTGTACACTGGTCCTCCTCCTCCTCCTCCTCCTCCTCCTCCTCCTCCTCCTCCTCCTCCTCATCCTCATCCTCCTCATCATCATCATCATCATCATCATCATCATCATCATCACCACCATCATCATCATCATCAGCATCATCATCATCACCATCATCAGCATCATCAGCATCATCATCATCATCATCATCATCATCATCATCATCATCAGCATCGTCAGCATCATCATCATCATCAGCATCATCAATCATCATCATCATCATCATCATCATCATCATCAGCATCATCATCATCATTATCATCAGCATCAGCATCATCATCATCAGCAGCATCATCACCATCATCAGCATCCTCATCAGCATCATCATCATCATCATCATCATCATCATCATCATCATCATCATCATCATGGAATCATCATCATCATGGAATCATCATCATCACCACCACCACCATCATCATCAACAGCATCATCGTCATCTTCATCATGGCCATCATCACCATCATCATGGAATCATCATCATCAGCAGCATCATCATCATCATCATCATCATCATCATCATCATCATCATCATCATCATCATCATCATCATCATCATCCTGTTCCTCCTCCTCTTCCTCCTCCTCGTCCCCTTCCTCCTCCTCATCGTTTCTCCTATTCATCACTCCTCCTCCTCCTCCTCTTCTTCCTCCTCCTCCTCCTGCTCGTCCTCTTCCTCATCCTCATCCAGCTCCTCTTCTTCCTGGATATACACTTGGAAGGTCCAAGATTCGAGAGTTGTAGGATGTGTTTCCACTTTTTGCTGGGCCTCTGGGAGGCTTCTCATCACGTCGTCGCCACGACTGGATGCGCTTCGAAAGTCTGGTAACCACGCACCCTGGAAAAGGTCTGGGCGTCTATTTCTGACCCCTGGACCCTGACATTCCCGCGCCGTGAAAATATACTGCGGAACATGGTCGTGAATGTTCGGCCTCTCCTTGTCGGGCCCTGGGGCTGTCATAAAACAACTAAGGAAGAGAAGGCGGTTCCCCGTGTTGACGTCTACTGAGCCACGCTGCGAAGAAGCCACGACGTCGAAACGCCAGATCGAGGAAGTCCGCGCGGACCTCCACGTCGCATGGTGATCTCATTGTTTGCTCGGGGATCTTCTGACCCAGGTCAATCCAGACCCGGGTCAGTCAGGACTTGCAGGATCCTGCAAGATCCTGCACCCAAACCCGGGTCAATGCGAGGGTTCCTGCAAGATCCTGCAGGATCCTGCACCCAAACCCGGGTCAATGCGACCCTGGCCCCGCAGGATCCTGCAAGATCGGGCGCTCTGGCTGACCCCCGTTTGCATTGACCCCCGTCTCAAGGCTCCCGATTTGCTTCTCGATCCCAGGGGACGCACCCCGAAGTCACGAGCGTTCCTGGGGGCGCTCGCGCGATGCCAGAAATCCCCGCGCGACTTCTCCCGAGATCTCGGGAGCGCGGCCGCGGGTCGCTGACAAGCACGCGGGGAGCACCACAAGCTGAGGTTTAGGGCGGCATCACGACGGCCCCACTGGCCACCACGATCGCCCGCGCGCGGCCCCCAGTGCCCAAAATAAGGGCCCAGGGGGCCCCCAAAACAGCCACAAGAGTGGTTTCCTCCTGCTCCTCCTCCTCCTCCTCCTCCTCCTCCTCCTCCTCCTCCTCCTCCTCCTCCTTGTCAGAATGGGGCTTTCGGATTCAGCAGCCAGGATCTCAAAATTACGCGACCGAAGAACCCCACATACATATAATATGTCTGGCGTGATGATAGCTGACGTGAAACATACGGGAATGATGCTGGTGGCCGTTGCTTCGCCGATACCGTTGGTGGCGCGGGTCAAGCCTTGGGGGCCTGAGTACCCTGAGGGGGCCCAGAAAGGGCAAAAGCCTGGGCGTTCCTGGCTAACCGCCACTTTGACCAAAACCAGCTGGCTGGGAAAATTGGAATTCACCCACACGGGGCCCAGAAAGGGCAATCGATTGCGTTCCCCTGTGCCCTGAGCACGACCGGCACGGATAGAAGGCTTGCGTACCGATGTGCCCTGAGCACACCATCACGGTTAGCAGCCGCCCTCAAAACCACCCCCTGCGCAACCCCTATGGTGTCGACAATATGCCACGCCTGCTATGCCCTGGATGACCGTCACGGTTAGCGGCCGTCCTCAGACACCAAACCCTGCGAACCCCCTATAGTGCCGAGAATATGTCACGCCTACTATGCCCTGGACGACCGTCACGGATAGCGGTCGCCCTCAGGAACCACCCCGTGCGCATCCCCTATGGTGTCGGGACTATGCCACGCCTGCTATGCACTGGACAACCGTCACGGTTAGCGGCCGCCCTCAAAGACCACCCCCTGCGCACCCCCTATGGTGTGGAGACTATGCCACGCCTGCTATGCCCTGGACAACCGTCACGGTTAGCGGCCGCCCTCAGACACCACCCCCTGCGCACCCCGTATGGCGTCGAGAATCTTCCACGCCTGCTTTGCCCTGGACGACCGTCACGGATAGCGGCCGCCCTCAGAGACCACACCCTGCGCACCCCCTATGGTGTCGAGAATATGCTACGCCTGCTATGCCCTGAGCGACCGTCACGGTTAGCGGCCGCCCTCAGACACCACCCCCTGCGCACCCCCCATGGTGTCGAGAATATACCATGCATGTTATGCCCTGGACGACCGTCACGGATAGCGGCCGCCCTCAGACACCACCCCCTGCGCACCCCCCATGGTGTCGAGAATATACCATGCATGTTATGCCCTGGACAACCGTCACGGATAGCGGCCGCCCTCAGAGACCACCCCCTGCGCACCCCGTATAGCGTCGAGTATCGGAAATTGGGGGGTGAGATCGCAATGGAACGGAGACCCCCAACCGGGAAATCGATTCGTTTCGTTCGTGTCGTGCGTGCGGGCGAGGCGAAGCTGCGTGGGCGCGCGAGAGGAATGAACCCGCCGCTGCTTGGGCGAAGTCAAAACGAATGATTCTCCCCCGCCCGCCCGTCTGGCGGTGGCTCGCGGTGTCCCGCGGTGTCCCGTGGTGTCCCGTGGTGTCCGCCGTTGCTAGGGCGAAATCAAGACAAATGATTCTCCCCCGCCCGCCCGTCCGTCCGTCCGTCCGGCGGTGGCTCGCGGTGTCCCGCGGTGTCCCGTGGTGTCCCGTGGTGTCCCGTGGTGTCCCGTTGAGTGAGATCAATAGTGAGATCGATCATCAGATCGATAGTGAGATCGATATGAGATCGATGCTGGGATCGATGTGGTGCCCCGAGGTGTCCCGTGGTGTCCCGTGGTGTCCCAAAAAGTGAGATCGATAGTGAGATCGATAATGAGATCGACAGGTGTCCCGTGGTGTCCCGTTGAGTGAGATCGATAGTGAGATCGATAGTGAGATCGATGTGGTGCCCCGAGGTGTCCCGTGGTGTCCCAAAAAGTGAGATCGATAGTGAAATCGATACTGAGATCGACAGGTGTCCCGTGGTGTCCCGTGGTGTCCCAAAAAGTGAGATCGATAGTGAGACCGATAGTGAGATCGATAGTGAGATCGATGTGGTGTCACGAGGTGTCCCGTGGTGTCCCGTGGTTTCCTATGGTGTCCCAAAAAGTGAGATCGATAGTGAGATCGATAGTGAGACCGATAGTGAGATCAAGAGGTGTCCCACGGTGTCCCGTGGTGTCCCGTGGTGGCCCGTGGTGTTCCGTGGTGTCCCGTTGAGTGAGATCGATATGAGATCGATGCTGGGATCGATGTGGTGCCCCGTGGTGTCCCGTGGTGTCCCGTGGTGTTGTCCCGTTGAGTGAGATCGATAGTGAGATCGAGTGAGTCAGATGTTGGTTTCCCCTCCTCTCCCCCCCCACAACCTCCTTATCACCCGAAGGGTGGTCGTATAGGTATGCCACGCCTACTGTGCCCTTGACGACCCTCACGGATAGCGGCCGCCCTCAAAGACCACCCCCTGCGCATCCCCTGTGATGTGGAGATTATGCCACGCCTACTCTGCCCTGGACGACCGTCACGGATAGCGGCCGCCCTCAGACACCAAGCCCTGCGCAACCCCTATGGTGTCGAGAATACACGACGCCTGCTTTGCCCTGGACGACCGTCACGGATAGCGGCCGCCCTCAGAGACAACCCCCTGCGCACCCCCTATGGTGTCGAGACTGGGCCTTCCCTGTTATGCCCTGGACGACCGTCACGGTTAGCGGCCGCCCTCAGACACAAACCCCTGCGCACCCCGTATGGTGTCGAGACTATGCCACGCCTGCTATGCCCTGGACAACACTGACGTCGCCAAGGCGTGAGTCTTGTGTGCCCTGTGCATGTGTATGATGTATGTGCTGCTGTAGGTGGGCGCGTGCCTCCATGTGGCTGTATGATACTGTCAACGCGCCAATCGCGAACTGGCGGTGTATGGTGTGTGTGTGTGTGCGAGTGTGTGCGTGCGTGCGGCTGTATGTAGACGCGTGTCTCATGTACGCGCCGTCCATGTGTTGAGCGTGGGCGAGGGGATTGAGAGGAGGAGAAGGGAGGCGAGTCTGTGAAGGAGATGCGGGTGGGACGCGGGAGAGAAGAAAACCAGAACCGCACTAAACATGTGGGGAGACACTCAACAGCTGCGCGGTTGAAAAGCTTTGCATTGTCAAAATGGTGCCCTGGCATGAAACCTCACGTGTAAAGTTGCACCGACAAGTTCACGATTGGGCATCGGTCCCTTCCAAGTCTTGGTCCTACCTTGTCGTACGCTCTAGAGCCCGCTAAAGGGATGCAAGGCGGCTCCATTGGGAAACGGAGCTCTCACCCGACTGACAGGCCCAGAGGGTGCTCGTCTTTCGAGGTGGCGTGGCTTGTAGGGAGAAGGGGGTCTGCAAGGACGCCCGAGCAGGGACGTTTGGACGGAAGGGTTGATTGCAGCAGCGTCGATACATGTTGGGCGTACGTTGGTCATCCTCCTGCCCCTGCCGACCGCCCACCATCCTCCATCAGCATCCCTTCCTATCGTCCCCTCATCCTCGACCCTAGTTTTACCCTCCTCCCTCCCACCTCGAGCACCACAAGTACTGCCGCGCGCAGCTTGTCTCTAATCCTGGTGCGATGTCCAATCCTTATCCTGCTCCCCCTCGCCTGAGTTTTCCCTACTCATCATCGTCGTCATCGTCACCCCTCCTACATTCCCATAGTTTACCCACCCCACCCCCCCCCTCTCATCCTCACTCACCCCATCCCTCTCCACTGGCCACTGCTCCATGTTAATCCTGCGCCTTCCCGAGCAGTGTCCTCCCTCACCCCTCTTCCCTCCCCCCTTCTCCTCCCATCTCCCTCCCTCATCCTGATGCGTGCGAGCAATATCGAGATAGTCTGACTCATGGTAGTAGCTAATCCTTCTCCTTCTCATCCGTGCCCTGTTCCTTATACTCATCACCATCATCAGCATCAGCATCATCAGCACCACCGCCACCGCCATCACCATCATCATCATCATCATCATCATCATCATCATCATCATCATCACCATCATCATCAGCATCATCATCATCATCATCATCATCACCATCATCATCATCAGCATCACCATCATCACCATGATCATCATCATCATCATCAGCAGCAGCGGCATCATCATCCTCATCCTCCTCCTCATCATCATCCTTCTCCCTCGTCCCAGTTCCCCCGACCCCATCGTCTATATCACCCCTCCTCCATCCTTCATCCTGCACGCTCCATCATTGCCACCACCTCCCTCCCATCCTGGTCCTCCTCCCCCCTCCTCCTTCCCCCTCCTCACCCCCTCCTCACTACCCCATAGCCCATCATCCTGGTCCCCCCCCTCTAGCAGTCCATCCTCCGTCCTCAGCCATCCTCTTCCTCTTCCCCCTTCCTCGTCCCCATCATCATCACCACCACAACCATCAGCACCATAATCACCATCCTACATCGTACACCATCCATCATCAGCGGCAGCAGCAGCAGCATCGTCAGCATCGAAAGCATTACCCCAGTGCGACCCTACCAAGGAGTTGGAGCCCCTAGGAAAGCAGCAATAGTAGTAACGGTAAACGCCGTTCTCCTCCTTCTCCTCATCGTCGTAGTTGCCGTTGCTGTTGCTTGTTGTTGCTTTTGTTTGGTGTTGCGTTTGTTTTGCCTTCGCACACACACACACGCATGTTTCTGCATTCGCTCACCGGGTGGGCTCTCTGATCGTAATGTTGCACAATGCTTTTGCTTTGCTTTCCTTTGCTTTGCACTTGATGTTGCTTTGCTTTGCTTTGCTTTGCAATGATAGTGCTTTGCTTTGCTGTTGCTGCTGTTGTACCTTAGTTAAGCCAAGCTAAGCTAAGCCAAGCTAAGCTCAGCCTGTTGTTTTTGCTTTGCTTTTGCTTGATTGTGAATTTGCTTGTGTAGTGACCTTGGCCTCTACGTGCTCGTCGTGGGACGCTTGGTAGGGACCTCGGCCACTAGTGCATGTCGTTGGACGCTCGGTAGGGGCCTCGGCCACTACGTGCAAGTCGTGGGACGTCTTGTAGGGACCTCGGCCTCTAGTGCTGGTCGTGGGACGCTTTGTAGTGACCTCGGCCTCTACGTGCTCGTCGTGGGACGCTTGGTAGGGGCCTCGGCCACTAGCGCATGTCGTTGGAGCTCGGCAGGGACCTCGACCACTACGTGCAAGTCGTGGGACGTTTTGAAGGGACCTCGGCCTCTAGTGCTGGTCGCGGGACGCTTTGTAGTGACCTCGGCCTCTACGTGCTCGTCGTGGGACGCTTGGTAGGGACCTCGGCCATTAGTGCATGTCGTTGGACGCTCGGCAGGGACCTCGGCCACTACGTGCAAGTCGTGGGACGTTTTGTAGGGACCTCGGCCTCTAGTGCTGGTCGTGGGACGCTTTGTAGTGTCCTCGGCCACTACGTGCAAGTCGTGGGACGTTTTGAAGGGACCTCGGCCTCTAGTGCTGGTCGTGGGACGCTTTGTAGCGACCTCGGCCTCTACGCGCTCGTCGTGGGACGCTTGGTAAAGACCTCGGCCACTAGTGCACGTCGTTGGACGCTCGGCAGGGACCCCGGCCACTACGCGCAAGTCGCGGGACGTTCTGTAGGGACCTCGGCCTCTAGTGCTGGTCGTGGGACGCTTTGTAGTGACCTCGGGCTCTACGCGCTGGTCGAGGGTGCGATGTTAGTCGAATGCAGTGCTGGCGGGGTTTGAGCGTCGGTGCTAGCGTCTCGACAGGCCGGGGGCAGGAAGTTAAGGGAAAATAATGTCGCTGGCGGGGCGTTAGTGGGGAGTTGTGTCCCCTCGCCGCTGCCGTCGCCGTTGCTCTCAGCTCGTGCTTTGCATTGCCTTTGCTTTTGCTCTTGCTTTTGCTTGTGCCTCGGCCTTCGAGCTCGACGGGGCGTCTTCGACGGGGGCTCGGCGGGGCGTCCTCGACCTGGACCTCGCCCTGCGGGGGCCCGGCGCCCGCGCGGGCCCGGCGGGGGCTCGGCGGGGGCCCGGCGCCCGTTCGCTCGCGCGCTCGCGCGCGTCCAGGAACCGCCGTATTGCGTCTGCAGGCTGCGCAGCACTGCAGATTGGGCGTTGGACGGCGGAGAGCAACACACGTTTGTTGCCGATGATCTGGAACACGTACGCGGAGAGAGCGCTTCGTCGGAGCTGGTGCGCTTTCTGCGCATCGCCTCGGCACCTCCCGTTGCGCAATCGCTCGTACTCCTGGACCGTTTCCGCGTTCATCCACGACCTATAGTCGTTCATCCACCCGATGTGGATCTTTTGCATGTCGTCATTCGTGAAGACCTCGGCGGAGCGCAGGCCCGGCGCGCGGCGCAGGTGATTCGCACGCCGCTGCTCGACGATTCGCAAGAACTCCCCCAGCTCCTGCCGAGGAACCTCCGCCTCCACCACGGAACCTCGAGTCATCCGAGAAACGCCCGGCCGAACCGCGGCCACTGTGCCGAACAGGAACTCTCTGCGGATCTCCTCGAGCACCCCCTGCAACGCTGCTTCGGCGGAGGCGTCGTTGCCGAAGATGGCGTTGATGCGGGGCGCAGCGGGCCTGAGTACCACGTTGGGGGAGGCGGCAGGCTGCGCGGCGCTGCGCGGCGGGCTGCGCGGCGCTGCGCGGCGAGCTCCGCGGCGCGTCAACTCGGTCGCGTCGGCAGGCAGCGCAGAGAGGGTGGGCTGCGCAGCACCACCTGGCCGGGGGTGCCTTCAAGTTGCGCCCCTTTAAGAGTGCAATAGGAATTCCACTCCTTGGTCGCGTTGGCGTCGATCCTCTCGTTGGTCAGGAATTCCGCGCCTGGCAGGTCGAGGCGACGCAGGGAGTTGTAGTCGAACTTGTCCCTCGAACGCGATAGGACGCCCACTGCCGCGCGCAATTCTTCAAACCGAGAAGCAGGCAACGCGATGATGACGTCATTCATCTCCTTGCGCTGGGTCTGATAGAACGGAGCCACAATGTTTGGCCTCATCCACTCTGCGTCGACGCCGGACAGGAGTTCTGCATCAAGCCGCGTGAAGAGCGCGTGGGGATGGCGATCCAAGTCGTAGGCCTTCTGGAGAACGTCCATAGCCGGTTTGAACGTCTGAGTCCGACAACTACCCTCGGCCGAGAAGTGGAAGGCGACCGGAGCGGTCAGTGCAGCACTCGCCATATCTGCCAGGGTTCTCTGGGTGATCCTGCCATCGGAGAGATCTGCCACTAAGGCGGTATCGACGCGAGGCTCAGTCAGGGTGTCCACTATCGTGGTTTTGCTGGAGTTAAAGACGCCCTCGAGATCTTCCGATGCGATGTCTTTGTCAGGCCAAAAATCGTTGGATGACCCAGAGCGTAAAACGTCGCCTCGGTAGACAACTAGGATACGCTGCGCATCCTGTCCACGCGAAGGACGCTTGCCTGCGCGAGAAGGCGGGCTGCACAGCACCACCGAGACATCCCCGCTGGCGCTGCATGGCCCTGCTGGGCACGCGGGCTGCGCAGCACCACCGCTCCTGCGGCGCCTGGCCTCAACTCGGCGAAGATCATCAGCATGATCGTCGTCGTCGCCGCGACGAGGGCGCACACGGCCGCGCCTGCGGCTAGGCTCGCGGCGACCACCGCTTTCACACAGATCGATCACCTCCGCCGCTGTGAGAGGCCTGCCTCGGCGCGACACGGGGCGGGGCATCGCCGGCGGCCCGAGCTGCACCAACTCATCCCAGATGTCCAGCGGGTACAGCTGGAAGCGCTCGGCAACCTCGAACCGCGAGTTGCACCTCTCCAGCCAGTCGTCGTCTTCATCACGCCACCACCTGCCGCGCGCAGGGCGGATGCACACGCACTGGACGACGCGGCCCTTGCTCCGCCTGATCGACAGGCCCGAGTTGCCAGCTCGGTCGTTCAAGACACTCCACAAGCACTCGAGGTCGTTGTCGATCATGCGGGTCAGCTGCAAGTCCCGAAAAGCAACACCCTTACCATCCCGCCCGCTCTTCTCAGACGTCAAATGGACGTTCGCCTCAGGCATCCCCATCTCGAGCAAGCCTGCGCTCCAGATCAGCCTGATGACCCACGCCTCTACCCTCCCCAGGCGGGCATGGTGCGAGCGCCACGCGCCGCGCGTCGTGCGACTGATGAAATGCATGTCCTGAAGGCCGAACTCAGCCGCAAAGAGCACAACGAACGCCCAGAAGCCCTCCTCGACAGCTGTGTACATCTCGCTGCCTTCAACCCGCTGATCGTCGTTCCGCTTGGACGCGACGTCGCCCACATCGATGGCCACGACAGGCGGGGTGGGCTGTGCAGCAGCACCTGGTGCCGAGGCGGGCTGTGCAGCACCGCTGAAAGCCTCACTCCGCCAACCTCGGGACATGAGCGTGAGCGGCTGTGTGGCAGGGCCTCCGGGCTTGAGCCGAAATGGCTACGGAAGGCACTGCTTGCGGGGGCTCTGGTCCGGCCATCGAGGCTAGCTCGCGTCTGTCACACATTGCTTTTGCTTTGCCTTTCATTTGCTTTACTTTTGTTTTTGATGTGCTTTGTTTTGCGTTGCTTGTGCTTTGCTTCGTTGTTGCTGCTGTTGCTTTGCCTTTGATTTGCTGCTATGTTATGCTGTACTATGCT
>CAUYUJ010019405.1:468883-598883 GCA_963575745.1 Prorocentrum cordatum | reverse complement strand
ATGCGTGCAAGAGGCCTCATATCCGCTCCGAGGCGGCTCCGAGTGACCACGGAGCTCCTCAAGAAGTCCCCCAAGAGGCCCCCCAGCAGAGCCCAAAAGGCTCACAAGAGAGCCCCACAAGAGTTCCACAGCTTCAGCGTCGTCGTCGTCGACGCCGCCGCCGCCGTGGTCGTGGTCGTCGTCGTCGTCGTCCCCTTTCAGGGTCGGCGGCACCGGCCGTAAGCCCTTCAGTTTCGCTTGACACTTCCTTGCAAATTGCTACCCCAAAGCTGAAATGCCAAACAGTTACATGGATTGAGGGCCACAGGTGCTCAATGGTGCTCTCGCCTTAGCGCCGCGCGCATTCGTCTTAAAACTTCTAGCAAATGCACGAATGGACGCCGGCACGTTTCCAAACTGACGCAATCACCTAAGACTTCCTCCCGTCAAACTGTGAAACGGTTACATGGGCAGAGGGCGGCTCACTTCCAAAATGAACCTCTCGCCTGAGACCTCGCTTTGATGGCTACACGGATGGCGAGCGGTTCCTGTTCAAAGCGGGGCTGTCGCTTGGCACTTGGCTGAACTTTCAAACAGCTCCTTGTCTCACGTTCGAAATATGCAGGGCGCTTTCTTTCATCACCGAGATCCTGTCTGACTTGCGGGTCCACGGGGCGTTTGTCTTTCAAGATGTGCGCTTCGGGCATTCAGAAAAACTGCGTGTAGAGACTGATGAAGGGGGGTGGGGCGAGAGGGTGGATCACAGCGTTCACTCTGGTCCTCCTTCTCCTCCTCCTCCTCCTTCTCTTCTTCCTCCTCCCTCCATTCCATTACATTATGAATAACATCTCCCTGTCAAACCCCGAGGCCAGTTTTTAGAGTGGGGCTGTCGTTTCGCCTGAGACTTCCTCACCATTCATGATCCTGAAGCTTAAACATTCGCAACACTTTAGCACCGCGCACACTCGTTTTAAGCATTTGCGAGAAATTCGCGGATTGGGGGCGGCTGGTTTTCAAATTGTCGCTCTCGCCTTAGCGCCGCGCACATTCGTAAACGTTTGCCAGAGTTTCACGGGTTGAGGGCAGGTGGTTCTCAATATGTGGCTCTCGCCTTAGCGCCGCGCACATTCGTGTCAAACATTTGGAAGAGCTTCACGAGTTAAGGGCAAGTGATTCTCAAAATGTGGCTCTCGCCTTGGTGCCGCGCACATTCGTTCTGAGCTTTTGCAAGAGTTTCACGGGTCGAGGGTAGGTGGTTTTCAAAATGTGGCTCTCGCCTTAGCGCCGCGCACATTCCTGTTAAACATTTGGAAGAGCTTTACGAATGCAGGGCGGCTGGTTTTCAAAATGTGGCTCGCCTTAACGCCGCGCACATGCGTGTCTAAAAAATGGAAGAGCTTCACGGATTCCCATGATCAGCGTACCAGAAACGGTGTTTCGGAAGGACGCTTATTCGCGGTATTGAAATCCCAGGAATGGCATTCTGACACGATTCAGGATCGTCAAGACGCAACAGTCAGGTTGATCCGTGGCGTTGGAATCCCGAGAATGCTTTGGCATCTTCAGGGTCTTTGAACGGTTGTCTTCCAGCGAGGCAGTTCCCTCAGTGGAAATGAACCGCTGTTGGGGCCTATGAAGAAAGAGCTTGGAGGGAGGGCTTTTTCCAATATCGTTGATGACTCTTGGGTTTTGACTTGTCTTCCTCCTCCTCCTCCTCGTCCTCTTCTTCCTCCTTCTGGGTATCTCCTCTCTCCTCTGCCTTCCTGGCAGAGCTCGCCGAAAACCCCGCCGAGGCCTGAATGACCCATTGCCGCGTTCGGAACACGCCGGCGATGGGTGGCGCCAGCGGGAGGCGAGCGGGCAACCTATGCTTGGGCCCGACACGCAGAGGCGCGCGCGCCTCCGTCCGCCTCCTGGCCTCCTCCGCCTGCGCGTGCCCCCCGCCCGCCTCGTCCTACGACTCCCGCCCAAAGTCCTACAGGGCAGTTTTTAATACATAGGATTTTGTTTATATGGGATTTAAAAAATATATGGACTCATCGTTGTTTCTTATACTAAATCCCTGCATTGTTGATACATGATCCGCACGCGGAGCATGCGGAAAAACGGCACTGTAGCAAGGAGAGCCCCGCAAGAAGCAGCTCGTCAGGGTGGTATCAAGGCTGTGCAAGTGATCCGTGTGATCCGGTTGTGCTGCAAGGGTGTCAGGTGTTGGTGAGCACGTCGCTAGTGAAACCTGGTTAAACACTTGTTAAGCCCTGCCAAACTCCGAGGCTCAAGGTTCCAACAGCCAGACTCCGACCAGGCCAAACAAACTAACGCCAAACTGACTTCTGTAATGCAACAAACGGCGTTCAAGATTACTACAACAACCATCCTCGAACTCCCACATATATCTGAACGTCTTGAATGAGCTCAAAAAGAATCCCCACTGTTGGACCTCACATAACGTTAGTCATTCTGGGAATTATCACCCAGAAAATCTAGCCAGATGTCTTGCTAAATCGGGAATTGCATTGGTTCGAACACGGAGTTCGCACGATCGGATGGGTATGCTTGAATTCCTGGGATCAGCGGATGGAGTCCCTAGAAGATTTGGATATCCTAGGAAGAATTCCTTGAACTCCTTGCACCCACTCGTGGAATTCCAGGAACCTGAATGGGCCCTGAAAAAGGCAGGGCAAAGTTTTACTGTTTTCGAAAAAACTGGCTCCTGATCATGTAACCTGCAAGCGATAGGTTCATCGAATCGGTAAACAAAAACATCACCGAAATGGCCCAGAAGGTCCAGGGATCCCAAGGAGGCTCGGACACGTTTCGAAAACGACTCGGGCCCGGCTAAAAAGCATGATCTGGACAAGGCCCCCACCGAAAGAAAGACAAACGTCAAAACAACGGCGCCAAACGTGTCAAACAAACTGGGCCAGGAACGAGACAGAAACGGGAAAACAATAACCTTGTCGCTTCGAGGACCCACTAAACTGGAACTTCTGGAGCTATTGGTCTTCGGATTTTTTATACAATCGAAGATATGAGGAACATCCTCAAAGCCTCGCGCGGCAACTGGAGACCCAAAAAAGTAGGATGATCGTCGGATGTTCACATCGGATGTACGTCGGACTTACGCAGCATCATCGCTGCGCGAACGTCGTCGCATATCTGGCGGAGCGGACGCATGGACTAGATAATGCAGCAATTGCGCGCCGCGCAAGGCCCCCAGGATTTTCCTCAAAGCCGTTGGATGTTCGGAAACATGGAAGTTCTGGTCGGGCATCTGGCCACGGGGGCCTCGGGGATGAGCAGCGAAAACGCGCGGCCCAACGACGCCGCGCAACCTGAATCGTGTGCGGCTCGAACTCCGCGTCGACGACAACTCGCCGCGAAGATGAGCCAAGCGGCCTCGCGCGGCACCTCGAGACCCAAACGTCGGATCCACATCCGATGCACGTCGGGCTCACGCCGGATTACGTCGGATTCACGCGGATTTCACGTCGGACTCGCGACGGAACATCACCGCGCGAACGTCGACGCATATCTTACGGAAGGGACGCGTGGACCAGGTCATACAACAATTGCACGCCCCGCGGTGCCTCCTGGAGTTTCCTTGTAGGACTTGGCGCACATGCCCCGTTTTCTCTGGGGCGCGAACGAGTTTCCGGACTCGGCAAGGCGCCCGGCAGCGACGGGGAACCATCAAGGAAGAGAGGACCTAGCCAGAGCGCCAGCACCGCAACTCCTGTCCCCTGAGCCTCGAAGCCCCGAACGGGCGGGGCAACAGGGGTGCCGGACGATCGCGCCGCACGTGCAACGCACAACGCAGAACGCCCGCGCAGCACGCGCAGAGGAGAAGACACATCGCATGTGGGACCGAACGACGGTGGCCTACCAAGCAGAGCTACAGTCGGGGTGATGACCTAAGGAACCCTAAATAAGGAACGAGGCCCGTTTTCTCCACAAGTTGAGCTTCCATTGCCCATCGAAAACCTACGGAAAACCGAAGGCAAACTGCAAAACAGCTAAGGAACACTGAGCCCCTCCCAAACGAACAGGGTCCCTTCTTCAGCGCCCAAACTGTAGGACCAACCAAGCGCTCGCATCTCGGAAGCCCTGAGAACCAGAAGACCGAGGCACGTGTGGCCAAGACATCTGGACAAGGCACCACCACCGCGCACGAGGCGGCGGACCAGGGAGAACAATTATGAAGGGGCCCTGGGACACACAAATAAATACACACAAATAAAAATATCCCCCATATTTCCCCATATTTTCTGGGAGTCGACGATGAATTGTGTCTGTGTGTTTATTCCCCTCCTGAAATGATCCTGGCGAAGGACCCAACCATGTGCCCTTGCGAGTACCGCAGTTGTGATTATCTCTCTCGGTGGAGCTCCCTAGCCACAGGCGAACGCAGCCACTGAGGCCTTCGGTGGAGTGCCGAAATAGGGGTGGGACCGCATGCGAACGCCACCACTTGGGTCTTCGGTGGAGCTCACTATGGGGCCACGAAACGTGTGAGGGGTGTGCCGACATCGGGGTGTAACCGCATGCGAACGCAGCCACTGGGGCCTTTGGTGAACCTCTCTATGGCGCCATGAAACGTGTGAGGGGTGCGCTGAAATTGGGGTGGAACCGCATGCGAACGCAGCCAATGGGGCCTTCGGTAGAGCTCCCCATGGAGCCACGAACCGCGTGAAGGGTGTGCCGAAAATGGAGTGGAACGGCATGCGAACGCAGCCACCCCTGGGGCCTTCGGTGGAGCTCCCTATGGGGCCACGAAACGTGTGAGGGGCGTGCCGGAATTGGAGCGGAACCGCATGCGAACGCAGCCACTGGGGCCTTCGGTGGAGCTCCCTATGGGGGAAATTTAGAAACGCTTGTTGGCAAAGGCTTCGAAGGCGCGGAAATGCCGCAAAAATTATGGTATCCGCCGGGCGAAAGCACAACCGTAGCAACCAAAAACAATGCCAACTGTAGCCACCCAAAACCGAGGCAAATGTAGAAACCCAAAACGACGCCACCTGTCGGAAAATTGTGAAAACCACACGCCAATTCACGACTGCAGTACACGAGTTTGAACAAAGCGGCGATAAGAGGACCCCAAGTGTAGTAACTCAGGAACGATGTCAACTGTAGCAACCCAGCGACGAGGCCGAGCGTAGTAACGCAAGAACGACGCCAAATTTAGTAACCGGCCGGAAGCGAAGCCCAGTGGAATAGCTCACGGACGGCGTCAACAGAAGCAACCGAAATGGAACCGAAGTGTAGCAACCCAAGAACAAGGCCAACTTTGCGGGACGGGAAAATGACCGCAGCCACTGCTTCTTGTTTGCGCCGCCTTCCAGCCGGCCGAAAAAGAAGCAGTGGGGCGGCAACAAAAGAAAAGCAGTGGCCGTGGCCGTTCTCACGCCCCGTAAACTTTAGCGGCCAGAAACGAAGTCAAGTGTAGCACCTCAAAAAACGAGGCCAACTGTGACCAAGTGCAGAAGCGAAAAATCACACCCAGTACAGCACTGAATGTGTAATCCCTGGGCGCGCAGCCTCGGGCCGCGACGCGGGCCTGCCTGGAGCCACTCCGTCGCCCTGCTCCCCGTCCACCGCCTCTCTCCTCCCCCGTTTCTCCTCGTCGTCGTCGTCAATTGTTCGCTGTTGCAACGACCGCGCGCACTGCGAAAACCTGTTGCAGGACACAGCCGGAACCTCCACGCGCCGCACGGGTGGCACGCGTCACCCGCGCGCACCCCGTGACCGCTAGGGGTTTGCCTTGGGCTTCTCGCAACATGATGTCTGAGTGTGTTGGAAATAGCTCACGTTAACTTAAGAACCCAATCGGTCACAGTGAAGGGACCGCTTTAGTATTCAGACTGGAGTGGGGACAATCTTACGGTGGATCTTACAGAACTCGCCACGCGCGCGCGTTGCAGGTGGCCCACCCACCGTGCGGATCACCCGAAACCCTGTCGACCCCTGGTAAGACGACACTTGATAATGGAAGCCAGCAGGGAATCTTTTCCAGTGTGGACAACGCAGAACACTCACGCGCGCGAATGGGGAGTTATGGCATAAGAACCACTGTGAACGTCATCATCAAGCCCATAACCGCTGAGGATTCACATGAGCTGCCATGCAAATTTGGCGGTTTTCCTGATGTGGCCGAAACCGAACTCGCCACGCGCGCGCAGGCGCAGCGGGTGACCCGCCCACCGCACGGGTCACACGAAATCCTGCCAGTCACCGGTGGGTGAACGAAGTGTAGTTACCACGACGGCATGGGTCACTTGGGCTTCCAAGCCAGCACGGCGACCTTCCCACTGTGAACGACGCCGAGCTCCTGACGCGCACGCGCGTAAAGAGTTCTGTATGGATCGCGCTTGAAACAGACTCCAAAACCCATGCCGAGAGACGCCCTGCTTGCCTCCAGGGTGCCCTGGGTTTCTTGGGCTTCGATGGCCTGGCTGTGGACAGTGCGACGTTCCCACACCGGCAGATCCATGGACGTCTCAGGGTCTCAGGGCTGGGCTTCTCGTGGACGTTCTCTGGTGGTCGAGCTCCGCCCTCGTAGCATCGTCGGCGAGCTGGGCTTGCCTCCGCGCTCGGAGCCAGGGCAGGGCCGCCCACGATCCGATTCGATGCGATTCGGGGTCGTTCCCAGACAAACGTGGCGCCCTTCCTGCTGTGGACACTCCAGGCCTCGCCACGCGCGGGTGGCCCGCCCCCCGCGCGGGTCACCCGAGATCCTGCCGGCCACCGCTGAGGGCTTGCTTTGGTTGCCCTACAGGGCAGCCTTTAATACATTGGTTTTGTTTGAAAGGATTTTTGATACATGATCCATTTATGAATAGACTTATGCATGCACTCTTCGTTGCTTTTTAATGCTAAATCCCTGCATTTGTAATACATGATCCGCACGCGGAGCATGTATTAAAACCGGCGCTGTACAAGCATGGAGACTGTTCGATCAGAAATCAGCGCGCGCGGGGGGCCCTGCATCGTCCACTGCAGCAAACTCACGCCCAAACCAATGTGAACTTGGAGATCCAATCGGCCAGCGCCCAACCTTGGAAAAGCCGTGGCGCTGCTTCTGGCATGCCAAGGGCTGCAATGGGTTATGAGGGTTTGACTAAGGATGGCGAGGTTTGCCAATGGCTTGTCACGCGCTGCCAAGAAGCAAAAATCAGTAATTAAACAAACGCAGAAACAACGAACCATGAAACACAAGCGTCAAGAACCTTGTAAGATAACATTCAAAAAAAGTGCCATAAACAACTCATGGCTTACAAGGATCTGGGTCTGCTTGATCGGCGGCGGACTTGCCGTCGGCGAACGGACGTCGACGAAAAGGCGCTCGGCAAATGCGCCCGCCGCTCCCCCTTACAGGAGGTACCAGCCGGAATGCCGGCAGCCCGTTGCTCGTCGACCGTTCGCTCGCAGCCCGACAGGAAGCCAGTCGCATGCTCGAGCAAATCACTGATTGCATGTAACCGAATCCCCAAAATACTACTGTGATATTTTTTCCCGCGACCGCGAGGAGCGGTGGCGGGCGCGCCCAACGCGAATCCCAGCCAAGCGATGAAACAGTCTTGGCCACAGCAACCTCGACAACGCACGCTTCGCAAAATCCCCCCCAAACCCGTCGATGCCCAGGGCAGAGAACGCGCTGCAGGATCTGGAAACTCCCCGAACAGTGCCTGGACGCAGGAGGTCCAGAGGCTCCCGAGACTCTGGAGGGGGTCTCGCTGGGCGCCTCAGCGCCACTTTCCCACAGAGAGGTGAGCCGAGCAACTTCAGCGCGCGAGCGAGAGAGCACCTGGCCGCGAGAGAACCTGGAAACTTCCCGAACCGTGCCTGGACGCATGAGGTCCGGGTGCCTCAGCGCCACTTTCCCATAGAGAGGTGAACGCCTCGCTCGCCGCCGAATCACCCCGCCCCCTGGGGAGGCGGAAGACCAGGCGCCGGCGCCTCGTGGAGCGAGGGGACCCTCGCCGCCCCGAGAGGCGTGCCGCCCGCAGCGAGCCGACGGGCGACTCCAGCGCGGCGCGCGGTGCGGCTCCGCACGGGCGTATCGGGGCAGCCAAGGGAAGCTCTGGCGCGGCGCGAGCCTGCCGGTGCGCCCAGCGCGGCGAGTGAGAGAGCACGGGCCCGAGAGCGCCCGGCCGCGAGCAGGCAGAGCGGCAGTGGGGCGCGACGGCTGCCGCTCTGAAGCGCCCACGCGCGGGCTCGACGCCCTCCCGCGTCGGTGCCTTCGAGGAGCCAGGCCCTCCGAGACCTCTGGGCGGCCAACTTGGCCTGCGAAGCGACCTGTTCGAGCGAAGACTCGACGTCAGACTGCAGAACGTCAGAGTCTCCGTCTAGATCCTAGGGCAAGTCTGGTGAGCAGGCGTGCCATTGGAAACATTGGATCCGAAGTACATCCCCGGGGCAATCCTGGAGCTGGCCCCGAACTTTATCTGGAGGATGGGGAAGGGCTTGAATGAACGGCTTGCAACCGCCCTCACAAACGCCAGCACGGAGAGCGGCGCGAAGACTGCTGACCGAGCGTACCAGCCACCTGAAACCAACAAGCCCTGGCTCCCGAACATGACAGCGATGGATGTCAGGACCTAAGACTTCGGTCCAAATCAACTTCGGAGGCCGTCCGCCGAGGCCTGGTGATTCGAGCAGCTCGCGCCGAGACAGCTCCAACCCTTGCTCGGCAATATCTGCCCAAACATGGAAGAAAGTGCCAAGATATCGTTGGATATCTGAACGTTTAGCTCGATTGCGAACGAGCTCGTCACCATACTTGGCGCAATCCAGCACCGCGTCGGATGACTGAGGTGAGTTGGCGGGGCCCACGGGGACATCCACAGCGATCTTCGGCAGCTTCGCGAACGACAGGGCGCGCAACGAAGCCGAATCGGGGAAGGGCGCGACGGTGACAAAATAGTACGTCTGAATATCGGAACCATGGTCCAAAGAAGCAGATTCGATAGCTCTGGTGAGCCCCGAGGAGACCACGAAATAGTCCAGCACCCTCAAACTTCCCGCGCTGCCCAGACAAGTCCCAGGACCTCGGGGTAGACGACGTTCGCAGAGAGCTTCGATGCAAAGAAGCTGGACTTGCTAACAGCTGGCAACATGTTAAAAGCCGCCGCCCAATAGGAAGGGGTAGCCGGACAGCTCCAAGGCACTGCCGACGTCGCCCAGTAGCGGAAGATTCCTATCTGAGAGACCCTCTGAATCATGGAGCTAAACACTGGCGCCTCTGACTGCACTGCCGGGAACCAAAATCGCCCCTTCAAGAGGCGCGTGCAAACCCAGAAAACTGCGGGCGACAATGGCTGCGCCTCCAGAGACGCCGCCCTCGCGAGGAACAAGGGACGACCAAGGTCCAGCATCCGAAAGGGCGGACGCCAGCCGCCAGGACAGAGGAGGCCATGCCTCAGAGAGGGGCAGCGCAGGAGAGACCCGCGCCCGCCCCCTGAACCGCCTCACGACGCACGAGGCGCTCAGGCCCAGGAGGAGGAGGGAGGAGGAGGAGGGAGGAGGAGGAGGAGGAGGAGGAGGAGGAGGAGGAGGGAGAAGGAGGAGGAGGAGGAGGAGGAGGAGGAGGAGGAGGAGGAGGAGGAGGAGGAGGAGGGAGGAGGAGGAGGAGGAGGAGGAGGAGGTGGTGGGTGCGCGCGAGCCGCCCCACCACCGCACCTAGAGCGGCCCCGACCGCTCGGCGTCGGCCCTGTCCTCTACGAGTCGAGGGGGGCGCGGCTCGCGCCCGGCGAGGACCTCGTCACTGCACCGGTGCCTGGCTCGGGGATGCAGCTCCTGCACACGGGGCTGGCAGCTCACGCCAAGTCGGGGCCGCGATCTGACAGCGCGACGCACAGCGGCGGCAGACAAGGTAGCGAGCTGCTGGCCGCACGACATGACACCCGAAGACGAAGGTGTCAGGGGGCCCCTTCGGAACCTCAGCGGGGGCCTCGAGCCCAAACTCCTTGAGGGCCGCCTGGACAGCATCGCACCGAGCTCCAGGGAAGCGCTCCTCCGCGCCTCCAGGCACGCGCAGCAGAGAGGTAACGATGGGGCGCGGTCGGGCGGCAACTTGCGCCAGGCTGACCGAGCTTTTCCCAGCTCGTAGGCGCCCGCGCAGAACAGCGGCACCACGCGCACCTCACACCCCCCGTCGCCCCCCGCACCACCTCCAAATCATGCGACAGTAAACGAGTTAGGGGGCGCAGCCCCTGCGCACCCTCGTGGGAATTGGCACATCGGGAGCAGGAACGGCCACATGCTGCGCAGCTCGCGGAAGGAAATCAAGCGCGCGGAAGCAATCTTCCAGCGACTCACGCAGCTGGGTCCCCATTATCGTGGAGAGCTCATGTTCAGCAGCCCCCAGTCTCGCAAAGAAATCGGCCTAGGCGTTTCCGAAACGATCGACAACGCTCAGGCCCAAAGCAAAGACTCTCCACGAAACGCTTGGTCCTCGAGGACCTGCCCAGACGCCCTCGGGAGTGAAACTCGCAGCCGAGAAAAAACTGTTCCAACCGTTGAAAGAGCTCGGGAATCACAGTCCCGAAGCCTGCGTTCTTGAATGCGCACCACATGGGAGGACGCAGACCCAAGCCAAGACTTGATGGAAGACCAAGCTGTACAAGGGACTGCATCAATCGGGAAAGCGAATTTAGACATGTCGGGCTTGATTGGGCGGATAAGAAATTACTCCCTCTGGTAGGGCTGCTGACTGAACAATCGGTGTGTCCGCGTGTCTGTGTGCGTCTGCGTGTCTGTGAATCGGTGGGTCTGTGTGCCTGCATGTCTATATGTGTCACGCTGTGTCTGCGTGCGTCTGTGTGTCAGTGTGCCAGTGTGTCTGTGCCTGTGTGTCTGTGTGCCTGTGTGTGTCTGGGTGTCTGACTGTCTGTGCGTGTCTGTGAGTCTGTGTGTCTGTGTGTCGCTGTATGCAAGTGTGTCGCAGTATGCCTGTGTGTCTGTGTCAGTGTGCCTCTGTGTCTGTGTCTGTATCTGTGTGCCTGTGTGCCTGTGTGCCTGTGTGACTGTGTGCCTGTGTGCCTGTATGTCTGTGTGTAGATCTGTAAATGTGTAAATACGAAAGCACGCAAGTTTGAACATGTGGAAGCGTGTACGTGTGCAAGTGTAAGATTGCGCAAGTGCGTAAACGTATGAGCGTGGAAGTGTGAAAGTGTGTTAGGGTGTAAGCGTGTAAGTGCGATAGTGTGCTGGTGTGTACATGTACGTGTGGAAGTGTGTTAGTGTGCTAGCGTGTAGGTGTGTGAATGTAAGTGCGTAAGTAAGTGTGTAGGTGTGATAGGGTGTGAAAGTGTAATGTGCATCGTGCGAACGCGTGAGCGTCCAAGTGAGTCTGTGCGTGTAAGTCTACAAGCGCGTACCCGTGTACGTGTGTGAGCGTCGAAGTGCGTATGTCTGGTAAGTGTGTAAGTGTGCCTGCGTGCAAATGTGCCAGCCCTTGAGTGTGTAAGTGCGTAGGTGTGTAAGTGCGTAGGTGTGAAGGTGTGTAGGTGAGCAGGTGTGCGCAAGTGTGTAGGTGCGTGAACGCGTAAGAGTGCAAGTGTGTAAATGCACACGGGTGTGAAACGTATGAAGGTGTAAACGTGCCCGTGTGTACTGTACGTGTGCTGGTGTTTGAGTGCGTCTGCGTGCAAGTGTGTAAGTGTGTACGTGTGTAAGCGCGTGCGTGCGTGAATGGGTGTAAGTGTGTAAGATTGTAAGTGCCGCAGTGTGCAAGTGCGAAAGTGCGTGTGAATGTGTATGTGCACATGGGTGTAAGGGTGCTGTAAGCGTGTAAATGTGTGCTGGTGCATGAGAGTGCCTGAGCGGAAGTGCGGAAATGTGTGAGAGTGTTTGTGCGTAAGTGTGAAAGTGTGTAAATGTGTGTAAGTGCGTGAATGCGTGAACATGTAATTTCGAAAGTGTGTAAGCGTGTGCGTGTGCCTGTGCGTAAGGGCGTGAGCGCGTAAGCGCGTGTTCTCTGACAGTCGCTGTGCTACTCCAGGCTGCGAGTGGGCCCCTCTTGGGGGTCTCCTGGTAGCAGTTTAAGGCTATCTTCAGGGCCTGTCTGGACGTCTTGGGCCCTGTCGGGCTTTCTTGGGGTCTCTTGGGGCTGGTTCGGGGCGTTCTGGGGGCTCCGCTCCACTGTGGGGGCTTTTCTGAGCTGCCTGAAGCCACTCCAGGGCCCCTCTTGGGGCGGCTTAGGTTCATCTCGGGCAGTTTGGGACCCTTCTTGAGACGTTCTGGGGCATGATTGGAGCCTCTGACGCCTCTGGGGCCTTCCTCAGTGATCCTGAGGGCCTCTTGGGCCTTCTTGGGCGCTCCGAAGCCCGAGAATGCGAGCATGTCAGAATCGTACATCAAGCGATGGAGACTCAATGATTTTAAACTCTTGGAGGCTTCGTACGAGTCCTCTCGAGGACCCCTTGGGTCGTCTTAGAAGCCCGTTGGACCGTTTACTGGCCTTCCTGGGTCCGCCCTGGCGCATCTTGGCCGCAACTCGGCCGCACTGGAAAGCACTTCGGGTCCTCCTGGGGCCTCCTGTCGTTGAGGGCTTATTGACTTCTGCTGCCCCTGGACTCGCGATGAGGCATACACGATTTGCTCCCGAATTCCGTGGAGATCTCTGGATTTCACTCGATGTGTCTGGCTGTGCCATGGATTCACGTGTACTTACCTGGGCTTCCTTGGCTTGAACCCCGCAAGCCGATCGAAGAGGATTCGTGCAGCCCTTCCTGATCCTGGGGCCTGGGGCCTCCTGGGGCCGCCGTGGGCCCACCCTAGACGAGCGCGCTCCGCTACTCGCACGGTGGCTACTCGCAAATGGCCGGGATCCCCCACGGGGGGACTACGACACACTACATCAGAGCAGACATGTGTTTTCTCCGGGCGCTTGCGGGTTTAGGCACTCTGCGAGCAGAGGAGCGCACTCGGCGAGCACGGATTCGTGTGGACTTGCCTGGGTTTCCTTGGCTTGATCCCCGCAGGCCGATCGCAGAGGAGTCGTGCAGCCCCTGCCGATCCCGGGGCCCGGGGCCTCCCTGGGTGAAGGGGCCCAAGGACACAGAAAGAAATAGACAGGATTCCCCATATTTTCCTATACTTTCTGGGTTTTTGTCTTCCCCCCCAGTTCCCATATTTTCCTATATTTCCCTGGGGAATCGACGATTCACTGTGTCTGTGTGTTTCTTCCCCTCCTGACTGGGGCCGCCGTGGGCTCCCCCGGAGCGCTCGGAGAGCCCGGCCTCCTCCGCCGGGGGGGCCGGGGGCCGCGGCAGGTCCTCTCTCGGGGAACAGGGCCAGGCGGCGCAGACCCCACCAGGGCGAGGAGCTTGCGAGGAGGAGGAGGAGGAGGAGGAGGAGGAGGAGGAGGGGATGTGAGGAGGGGAGAGGAGAGGGGCTGAGGCTGGGAGAGGAAGAGGATGGAGGAGGAGGAGGAGGAGGAGGAGGAGGAGGAAGAGGAGGAGGAGGAGGAGGAGGAGGAGGGCGAGGAGGTTGCGAGGAGCAAAAGGGGGGGGTCTCCCTGGCAGCCTCTGGTGGCGTGGTCCCCCCCCCCCCTGTCGCTCGAGACAGCCCCAGGGACTCCAGCTCGGAGAGGCAGCGTGGCCCTCCTGGCCGGAGAGGTGCCACCCCCCCGGTGGTGTTGGTGTCGCTCCTGCTCCCTCCGACTCTCGGTGAACAGGGCAGCGATGGCATCTCAGTGCCTGGCCATCGCTCGGACGTCCATTCCGTGTGTTTTTTTGGTTTCGTGTGTGGTTTTTTCGCCAAATGATCAAGGATGCTCCTCGATGGTCCTCGCCGAAGGAAAAATGCACACGTCCGAGAGATGCCAAGGTGCAGGCCCGTGGGCACGCGCGGGGGGGGCTGCGGCCGCCCAGGCGACCCAGGGGGAGGAGCGCGCGGCCGCCGAGGGCGAGCGCGAGCGAGCGAGCGGTCGCGCACCGTCGCGCGAGCTCGCAGTCTCCACCAGTTCTGCCGAGAGAGGGGGCACAGAAGCAGGATCGGGGATGGACAGACCTCCCTTTAGTAAAACGTGGTTTAGTGAAAACGACCTCGGGCCCAAACCTGGCGGGCGCAAGCCTGGAAAATAACGGCCGCGGCGCCCTCTCGAGAACCGAAAACGGACAATTCACTAATCGACGTGTCAGGGTAGGAGGTCTGTCCACCACCGACAGGAGCAGAGGGCAAAAAAAATCCACCCCGATAAGAGCCCCCCCCCCCCGACACGCGAAGCCGTGTACTAGACGCCCCCACTGAAGGAATCGAACAGGGCAGGGCTGTTTCGTCAACGCCCAAGGCCGTGTAGTAAACGCCGAAAGGTCCGATCTGGGCGGTGTTTCCTCCCTGGAAGGAGGAGGCGGAGGCGGAGGAGGGCGAGAAGGGGGCGGGGCGGGCCACTCCGAGAGGGAGACAGGAGGGCCAAGCGGGGTGCGCTCGCGCCAGATCACCGCACGCCTCCCACCCATCCCTTCCCAGTGCGCTGTTTGTCTCCATCTGCCGACGCGTGTCACAGCGGACATGGAACTTCAAAGAGGACCCCGTCGTGTTATGCGCAGTCGGAGAAAGGGAGAACCGAGCACAGCGGAGGAGGAGGTGTCGGATGAGGAGGAACATGAAGAGGAGGAAGGAGGAGGACGAGAACGAAAAGCAGCAGGAGGAGCTGGAGTGGAAGGAGCGGGAGGATTAAAACGACCAGGGAAGACGGAGGAGTGGAATTGACGGGGGCGACAGCGATGAAAAATGACGCGGATCCAGAAGTGGTCCGTGCTGGGGCGACAGGGCCAGTCTGAACGACGGGAGCGAATCGCCGATCCGAAAATGAGGCCCAAGCTGCAGCGGAAGCACCATTTTGAAAGAAAGACCGAAAACAATCGGATCGTAAAACTCCGTAAGAAATACCAGCGTTGTCCCATCCGGTGTAAAAACAGCACGCGGAGGGGGCGAGACATCTTCCAGGCAAAATCGGGGGACAGAGTAATCATAATATGCAACTGTGCTGACGGAAAGGGGCAACTGAATGGCCCAAAGAGGGCCCCAAGAGGATCCCTACAGTGGCCCCTAGATGGCTCCGAGGGGCTTCCAGAACGTGCCTGCGTGCTGCTACAGGTCCCCGCTCAAGACAAGTCGCCTGGTGATTGTTGCTGGACGGGCTGGTGGAGGAACGCAAAGCGTTGAGAATTGTGGTGAGGGAAGGGGGCGGCGAAGGGGGGAAGGCGAGGGAGAGCCGAGGGACGGAGTTGGAGGGCGCGCGCGGGCCCTTTTTCTTGGCCGGCGTCTGCGCGCAGCACCCGTCTGCAAACTACTTGACATGAGTATTGAAAAGTATTGTTCCCTGACGGGGGAAGGCGGGAGGCGATAAGGGGGGGATCCTAGGAGTCGACAAATGATCCATGCCACTGCCCAAGCCAAAACTCTACGAGGATGAAGGCGCCCAGGGGCACACAACTGAATGGATCCAGATTCCAATATGCTCCTATAGTTTCGGAATGTTCGTCGTCCCCTCCG
Source organism: Prorocentrum cordatum (assembly GCA_963575745.1). Classification (NCBI taxonomy): domain Eukaryota; class Dinophyceae; order Prorocentrales; family Prorocentraceae; genus Prorocentrum; species Prorocentrum cordatum. Next base: position 583,403 of record CAUYUJ010019405.1, on the reverse strand, counting down.
CTTTCCATGTTTCCAAATGAGTTCCTAGGAATCGACGATTGTGTGTGTGTGTCTGTGTGCTTATTTCCCTGTTGACTCACGCCAGAACTCTACGAGAAAGCGGCGCTGAGGCATGGATGAAAATCCAGCCTCTGGAGGCGGTGTTCTTTACCAATGCCTAGCACTCCCTGGCAGCCGATGGTGGGAGCAGCAGCGGGAAGATGAATGTTTGGGCAGGCGGGGGGTGGCGGAAGCCGATCCGAAAGGAGAGTAGGTGAAACCCCTCATGTGGAGGAGAATGGGCAGAGCCCCTTTTTTCCCCCCTCTCTCTCTCTTTCTGATTCTTTTGTCGGCCATAAACTTTTGTAAGGCTAGTCCTAATCCCAAGAGCCCGGGCTACCCTCCCTCTCAGTCTCATGGCTCACCACCCTGCAGCGAACTCCCTCTACCAGGCCCTACATCTTCAGCGAGGCTTCCACCGCCCATAGGGGGAACGCGCTGCGGATTCCCAGGCCGGGGACCGCGGAAAGTGGGCGGCCGAGGGGGGGCGCGAGACATGTGGCCGAGACCGATAGGGGAGTAACCTAGGGGACTACTGACTAGCTCCACCCAACTCAGAGACACCATCCTACGAGCTTCGCACGCACTTCGGTTCTCTTATTTGGAGATAAGCCGCAAGAATGGATAGGATAGGGACGGAATAAACAAAATTGAACACGTTCCTCCCCTCATACAGCGCGCGGGGACCCTCTTCTCCTCCTTCATTCCTTGTCCTTATAAAGAACTTCTCCCCGTCGCACCCCGAGGCCAGTTTTTGGTGGGCCGGGCGTTTCGCCTGAGACTTTCTCATCATGTGTGATTATGAAGCTTAACATGTGGCAACAGTTTCACAGATGGAGGACGGTCGTTTTCAAAATGTAGCTCTCGCCTTGGCGCCGCGCACATTCGTTGCAGAAAGTTGCAAGGGTTTCACGAATTGGGGGCGGGTCGTTTTCAAAATGTGGCTCTCGCCTTAGCGCAGCGCACGTTGGTTTTTTGCAAGAGCTTCACGGATTGAGGGCGGGTGGTTTTCAAAACGTGGCTCTCGCCTTGGCGCCGCGTACATTCGTTGTAAAAATGTACCAGGGTTTCACGGATTGAGGGCAGGTGGTTTTCAAAATGTGGCTCTCGCCTTAGCGACGCGCACATTCGTTTTGAAGTTTACACGAGCTTCACGGATTGAGGGCGGGTCGTTTTCAAAATGTGGCTCTCGCCTTAACGCCGCGCGCATTGGTTTCAAAACTTTGCAAGACTTGCACGGATTGAGGGCGGTTCCTTTTCAAAATGTGGTTCTCGCTTTATCGCCGCGCACATTCGTTTTATAATTTGCAAGAGCTCCACAAATTCCAGTGATCAGCTTATCAGAAACGGCGTTTTAGAAGGATTCAGAATTACGCGGGTGCAACGAATATGTTGTTTCGCGGTGTTGAACTCCCAAAAGTGGCGCTCTAGCACGACTCCGGATCGTCAAGACGCAGCAGTCATATTGATCCGTGGCGCGGAAATCCCGAGAACAAAGTTTTGGCATGCTTCAGAGTCTTCAAACGGTCGTTGTCCAACGAGGCAGCTCCCTCAGTGGAAATGAACCGTTGTAAGGGCCTATGAAGAGGGAGCTGGGAGGGAGAGTTAATTCCAACATCGATGACGACTCTTGGATTTACACTGGTCCTCCTCCTCCTCCTCCTCCTCCTCCTCCTCCTCCTCCTCCCCTTCCTCCTACTCGTCCTCCTCCTCCTCATTGTCTTCCTCCTCCTCCTCCGCCTCCGCGTCCTCATCATCCTCATCCTCATCCTCCTCGTCCTCCTCTCCTCCTCAATTTGCCAGGAAAACACCTGCGGGTGCTGGATGCGTTATCGTTTCACTGGAACGGGGGTTTCTTAATAGCTGGATGAGGTCAATTGTAAAATTGCGCTACGGAGAGACCCCACATATTTTTCATTCATGCCTGGTGTGTGTAATGGTACGTTACGCGCACGCCGTGCGGCAGCTTCAGTGTTCCCTCCTCCTCCTCCTCCTCCTTCTCCTCCTGGTGCTCCTCCTCCTCCTCCTCCAACTCCTCCTCCTCTTCCTCCTCCTCCTCCTCTTCCTCCTCCTCCTCCTCCTCTGGACGCCTGTGCCCGCCCCCTGGGATCATCTCCACGTGACAGCAGCGTCAGTGTTGTCTTGTATCCCTGGTTCGCGCCTTGGCTACCAGTAGAATCGTCGGTGCTGCACCTGCTGTCATTCGCACAAGCCACTCGTTCCCTGGTGTGTCATCCTTCGGCTGCACCTCAAACTCACGTCGTGCCTTATTCGGCACATCCCAAAACTTCGCGCTCTGAACCTCCCCCGGCCGCGCGCGGTCTCCTCTTCATTTCCTCCTCCCTTTCCGCCTGTGCCGCAATCAGCTTCACCCGTGCCCCAGGACCCCAGAGTATCCTGCCCGCATCTCGGATCCGAGACGCCACCGACGAACAAAAGTATGCACACGCCTCCAGGGCACGCGAGGGCCCGCTCCCTGCTCCTGCTATCGGGGACTCACTGACCCGAGCCAGTGCAAACCCGGGTCAGGCCTTGCAGGATCCTGCCAAGGTCCTGCAGGATCCCGCAAGATCCTGCGCGCAAGTCCGGGTCAATGCGACCCTGGCCCTGCAAGATGCTGCAGCTCCCGCGCCCTGGCTGACCACCACTTGCCAATTTTCCCCCGCCTCAAAAGCTCCCTGTTCCTCTAGCACGGGGGAAACGGGCCCTGAAGGAAACGGGTCCTGGACCCCGGGGCCCGCCCTCAAGACCCGCTTCCCCAGGGCCCGCTTCCCCCACGGCGAGAGAACTCAGGACCCGTTTCCCTCCTCCTCCTCCTCCTCCTCCTCCTCCTCCTCCTCCCTCCCTCCTCCTCCTTCCTCCTATCTCCTCCTCCTCCTCCTCCTCCTCCTCCTCCTCCTCCTCCTCCCTCCTCCTCCTCCTCCTCCTCCTCCTCCTCCTCCTCCTCCTCCTCCTCCTTCCCTCAAGACCTCAGGACTGCTCCTGCGAGGCGCCTGCCACGCCGTGCCCGCGCGGGGCAGCTGCGGCAGCCACCCCCTGCGCACCCCCATGCTGGCGCCAAGGCCGCGCTCCGCCTGCCGCGCCCGGGCTCCCCCGAGCGGCACGGCGGGCCGCGGAGCTGAGGGCGCGCCTCCTGCGCGCCCCGCAATCGGCGGCGAGCGAGGGGGGGAGGTGAGAATCGGGTCGGGCCAAAGGGGGGGATAGCAGAGGGGGGGTTGGAGAAGCAGCTCACGTAGCTGATTTTCCCGGCGCCTCCCGGCGCCGGGAGGCGCCCACGTATCGAGGGATGGGCCCCTCGGTGAGGCCGGAACCAGCTGCATGCAGCAAATTTCGTAACCCCCCTTTCCCAATTCCCCCTTTTCGTCCAGCCCAAGAGAAGGAGAAGGCCTTCTCAGATCAGGGGTCACCTCTGGAGGCCGTGGGGGCTTCGATGGAAATCCTGGGGGCACCTTGGGCCAGGGGTACTTCTAGCAACACCTGATCGGAAAGCGGCAGGGTTTCTCAGAAACCCTCCGGCCTTCTGAGAAGTGTTCTGCGTCCCCGGGAAGGCTTAGAGAACTGCCCCCCCCCGTAGTGAGGCAAAGCCAAGGCGGGGATAAATTCGGGTACAAGTAGATCGAGAATCTCTGAGACCCGGCGGGTCTGGAGGATGCATCGGGCATAGCGGCCTTATCGGGGCGTTCCGGAACGCTCTGAGAGCGTTCTGGAAAACCCTGGAACGGATGTATCCTCGTCCTATCTGGTGTCGAGGAAATGCCATATGCCATGCATGTCTGTCACGCCCTGCGAGCGTGGGCCGCTTAGAGGAACCACCCCCTGCGCACCCACTCTGGTGGCCAAGAAATGCCACGCCTGCCACATCTTGTGGGAAGGAGGCAAGAGGAGGTGACCAGCGGGGGAGGAGGACGAGGAAGGGAGCGCGGGTGCGATGCGAGTGGCAAGAGAACCAGAGCCCATGGATTTAGGGTTTAGGGTGTAGTGTTTTTAGGGTTTAGGGTTTTCTAAATCCCTAAAATCCCTAAAATCCCTAAACCCCTATAATCCCTAAATCCCTAAATCCCTAGGGAAAAAATCTGCATGGACACAAACTGTCGGAGCTCCACGCAGAATTCCTGGATCGGCGCTGGACCCCTCCCTGGCGAGCGGAGCGCGCCAGGGGCGGCGCCGCGCCGCCAGGGGGAACCAGCGCACATTCTAGAAATACGCGTGGACCCCCGAAAAAAAAGACATGTGTATGCTAACGCTCATTGATCGAGACAGGCAAGAGGATATAGGGAGGGAGAGGGGAGGGAGGGAGGGAGAAGGGAGGGAGAAGGGAGGGAGAAGGGAGGGAGAAGGGAGGGCGAAGGGACGGAGGGGGAAGTGAGGGAGGCAGGGAGAAGGGAAGGGAGGGAGGGAGGGAGAAGGGAGGAAGGAGGGAGGGAGGGAGGAGGGAGGGAGGAAGGCAGTGCCCTTCGGCGCTCCTTGAAACTCGGGCAGGGATGGCCCGACAATTGCAGAGGGCATCAAGTTAGGACTAGTACCGCGGGGAGCTCAGACAGTGCACCCACCATGTCCCAGGCTGGCAGACAAGAGATGCGGCAGAGGGGACGGGAGGGAGGGGTGCGAGGAGGAGCTGAAGCAGAGGGAGCGGGAGGAGGAGGCGGAGGAAGAGGCTGGAGGAGGGCGACGACAACGAGGGGGCCAGCGGGAAGGGATCATGGTAGTTTGCACACTACGAGCTCCCCGGATTGGGTGTCCAGTGCAGCATATTAGGGGAATCCGTTGTTCAGTCCCCAGCCTAATGGCACAAAATCGGCACAGGGTGCCACGTTGCCAGAAGGTAGGAAAAGAGGCTCTACTCTCCTCTGACACCGTGTCACGGTGTCCTCTGTCATCCTCCTCCTCCTCTTCTTCGTCTTCCGTTTCTGTCCCCGTCTATTCCTTCTCGTCCTCCTCTTCCTACCCCTCCTTTTTCCTCCTCTGACATTGTTATATTGAACCAGTGGCGTCGGATGCGCAACATACCAAGTCTGGCATCAACTCTCGTCACCGGTCTGCCCGGCCAGCAAATGCTGGCTTCCGCAGGCGAGGCCTGCGGACGAAGCTGATGAGGACGAAGAAAGAACAGCAGACGAGGAACAGATGAGGAGCAGCAGGAGCAAGAGCAAGAGCAGGAGCAGAGGGGGGATAGAGGAAAAAAAAAAAAAAAAAAAAAAAAAAAAAACGAATCATCATAATAAGTCTTTTTGCGCCAAGCGATCCCGACCGAAACCTTCGGCGTTTGTTCCCGACGGTGCGCGCGCCTGCTGGAACGAGGCGCCCAGGGCCCATTGGTCTGGGTCAGCGCGGCGGCCAGGACGGGTCGCAAGTGTGAAGGGGCCCAAGGACACACAAATAAATACACACAAATAAAAATATCCCCCATATTTTCCCATATTTTCTGGGTTTTTGTCTTCCCCCCCACTTCCCATATTTTCCAATCATTTCTGGGGAATCGCCGATTAATTGTGTCTGTGTGTTTCTTTCCCTCCTGAAAGTTGCCGTTGTCCGAAAATGAAAACGCAGGTCGCCGTAGAAGCAAAGCCAGGAAGAACCCGAAACAAGCCCTGGGCCGAAAAACAAACATCCGAAGGCGTGGTGTGAGCGAAACCCCCAAACTCGTGCTGAGAGAACCTGCAACATGTTGAAAGAGGAGGAAAAAGAAGAGGCTTTATTATGTTCGCTTGTATTCTGCACCAGGGTGGAAAATAACACTATGTTGTGGTCTGGTCTGTTCTGGACGGGCCGGCGTGGCGTTGTGACGCCTGTCATGTTGGATATGTCGTCTAATCGGTCGTTTCTGCGTTTGTCGGTTCCTGTGGCCAGCCTGACCTCGGCGCGCAAGTCGCGCTTCATTGCAACAGATGCGGTACAGTATGTGATGAAGTGCCTCTTCACGCATGTCTTCGTATGTTCAAATATGTTGTGATATGGTCACCTCTTTATCACTAGGATGCAATATGTTTTGTTGGGGGTACGGTTTGCAGCACACTGCTACATCATGGTATGTTATGTCGGGCCATGTTCTGGCATGATGTGTTCAGTGATGATGCGTAGTTCATCATAGTACCTGATGATCATCTATACTACGAGATACGTTTTCAATGACGGTACGGTCTAAGATGTTATCTCAAAACCGTTGCCGTAGCGGCAACAAAATAGAAATCCACCGACCCCAAATGCGTGCGCGGGAAAGTGTGTGTTCGATCCCCACCTCGCGAGAGCTGCATCCCCACCCCACGAGGGCTCAGCCCTTGGGACCCCGCCACACAACAACTCCTAGCCCGAAACCCACGGACACCCCCTGCCTCGGTCTGGCGCCCCCATCCCACGAGAACTCCGTTCTGGAGACTTCCCCCACACGATAACCCCTGATCCGAAACACACCGAAATCCCCCCCCAACGCGAAAATTTTGGGCCCGCGCCTCGCCGACACGCCCCGCCTCGCCCCGGCATCTCACCCCCACCCCACGAGAAGTCCGCACTCTTCGGACCCACCCACACGACAGTTCCTGACCCGAAACGCACTGACACACCCCTCCTCGCCCTGGCATCCCCACTCTTTGGACGCCCGAAATGGGTACGGAAAGAATCGGTACAATGCTCATCAACAAATGTTGTCCCAAACCAACAGCGGCCGCTGTTGGGCAGGCGGCCTTCTCTCTCAAATGGACACAAGCCGCGGCGACACCGACAGCGAGTCCTGTTCAGAATGAACAGGAACTGCCGTTGGGCATTGTACCTATTATTTCCGTACCCCTTTCGGGCGTCCAAACACTCCACGAGAACTCCGATCCCGTGGCCTTCCCACACGACAACTCATGGCCCGAAGGCCCCTGCGCGCCACCTGGGACACCAGCCCGCGCAGCTCCGCCACCTCGGCGCGGAGGGCCTCGATGGCGCTCTGGGCCGCCAGGACCTCCTTGGGCGGCACCTCCTCTGGCCTCTGCCTGGCAACCCACCGGCGGACGACACTCGCAACCGGCGGCGGCCCTGCTGGCGGCATCCAGCACGCAGCGCCACACGAGCACCAGAAGCCGACCTCGGGGAGGGCCCACATCGCCACGAGCGCGCCCAGCCCCGATTAAGACCCACAAAAGAGCCCCACTCGCCCCGTGCTCGAGCCAAAATGGCTCGAGCCAAGATGGCTTGAGTCAAAATGGCTTGAGCCAAAATGGCTTGAGCCAAACTGGCTACGAACTTTCTGTTGTTTCCTCTCTCTCTCTCGTTCTCTGTATGTGTTTGTTCTCTCTCTCTCTCTCTTTCTCTCTCCCCCCCCCTCTCTCTGAATATATGTATATATGTACGACTAGATTATATCTCTCTTTCTCCATCTCCCTCTCTCTCTCTCTCTCTCTCTCTCTCTCTCTGCGCGGAAGAGCAGCACAATCCTCTTGCCCCATATTGGAACCCTCTCGCTCGCAACGGCGAAACCCCCCGACACAACTGGCGTGGAACACCCAGCCTTCTTGGGCGCCCTCTTGTCTTGGGCCCTCTTGGGGAGGGCGGCTCAGCCCGTCAGATTGCGCCACTCCACTCTAGGCCCTTATCGGGGCCGCCCAGCCCGAAGGTTCCCAATTCTGGAGCCACCAGGCCATGAACGCAGGCGCAGACCCGACCATAGCGACATGGACGGCACATCCAGACGCCCGCGCTGTCACAACAAACCAACGTCAGATCCCAAAGCGCGCCAGCACAACAGCACAGGAAACGAGAACACAAGAAGAGGCAGAAGGACTGGACAGTCGCGGGGGCAAACAACGAAGCACCCATGACGCGGCACCAAAGGGGTGGAAACATGTAGAACGAGGCGCCGAAGAACAGACAGGAACAACAAATGCGTTGCGTCCACTTTGTTGCCAGACATACCTGCTCACACAAACCTGAGCCGCGCCAGCGACCGCGGAAATGCGAAACAGCACTTGGGTACATAAACCCCAACAATCCCGCGCATCGCAACAGCTGCACATCAGCCTATCGCGCAGGCCCCCGTTGAAATGCCAGGAGGCCGACACTCGCGGTAAGCATGCGCCGATCATAAAACGCTGCGCACTGGTGACGCACCGCACCCCGAACCGCTAAGAACTAGGCAGCTGCGGAAAACAACGGCCCAAGCAAGAAAAGGAGCCAAATCAACACAATTATGCAGCGCGAGAGGAGGCGGCGGCGACATAACCATCACGCAGACGCGCTGTGGCGAACGACCGAACGCCCCAAATTACGTTCAGCTTCCAGACGGGCTGGGAGATAAACACGACGACGCAAGCACCGCACAACCGCGATCGCCCGCGCAAAATCAAATCAACAGCGGGCGCAATGCACACGATGAACCAAACACACACACACACACACAGCAAACAAACCTACATTGCCTTGTTTTGGGGATCGGCGGCAGAGGCGGCAGCCTGTAAATATGTGTTATGTTGTGATGGCTACGATGTGCGATATTATGTGTGCGATGGCAGGTTATGTTATAGCATGGTTTCCTCTGGAACGCTTCGAAATCCCACCAGCCCTTTGGGCGACACGTGGTCTAACGGTGACGTTGTTTCCTCTTCCAAAGACCCTCTTCCCCTTCGGGGAGGGGTTCCCCCCTCCCCCCACCCCCTCCCCTGGACCTGGACGGGTGGGGGGGCGCCGATCGGGGACCCCCCCGTCCTTGACCGAGAGCCTCGAAGATGGCCCCAAGAGGCGCTCCAGGGCTTCCAGGAGAACCCCAAGAGGGCCCCAAGAGGGCTCCAAGAAGGTCCTAAGAGGTTCCCAAGAGGCACCCGAGAGCCCCCCAAGAGGCCCCCGAGCGGTCTGAGAGAGTCCAAGATGACCTCCAACATGGCTCAGATAGCCCAAGCTGGCTCAACATGGCCCCCAAGATGCTCCAAACGGCCTCAAGGCCGCTCCAAGTGCGAGAGCGCTCCAAGAGAGCCCCAAGAAGCGGTTTAAGGGTCCTCCAAAAGGGTTCCAAGAGGGCCCCAAAAACTCCCAGAGGGCAACAGCAGTAACAGCAGCCGCAAGAATACCCCTGGATGGCTCCATGAGTCCTCGTCCGCGTCGTCCTTATCCTAGTCCTCGTCCTCCTCGTCCTCGTCCTGATCCGCGTCCTCGTCCTCCTCGTCCTCCTCGCCCTCCTCGTCCTTATCCTCCTCCTCCTCCCCCTCCCCCTCCCCCTCCTCCTCCTCCTCCTCCTCCTCCTCCTCCTCCTCCTCCTCCTCATCATCATCATCATCATCATCATCCTCCTTCTGCCTCCTTGCCTACCTACAGGGCGGTGTCCACATGGCGGGGCCCCTATATAAAAATTCGGCTGGGGGGCCCTCAGAATTTGTCACCCACCGGCTGGGCCGCGATGCACCCAGCCAGTGAAGCGCGACAGGGCCCCCGAAAAAAATCAGAAAACGCGCAACTGGGGGCGGGAGCTCCAGACGGGGTTTTGGTTCTGGCCAGGCTGTGACATCCCTCGGGGGCCCCCCCAACCTCCAGCGTTTTGAGAACTCTCTCCCCATGCTCCGAGGTCTTCTCAAGGCAATGCTCGGAGAGCTTTTACAAACGTAGAAGCTGCGTAGCCCCCCCACGTCCACGGCACCAAAAGACGCCACGAAACCTCTGGAGGCGCTTGTGGGCCAGGTGGATCCTCGCAGGGGGCCCTGGGCACTCCAATCGGAACCAGTCCTCCGCTGCCCCCGACGGGGCAGCGAGGCGTTTGGAGCACCTGAGCGCTTCGCTAGGACCGTCCACCAAGCAGTGGGTCGTGCTGGTGCAAAGCGCCGAGAGGACATCAAGCTTGGCTAGTCTCCGACGCTTGCCTTACGACTGCCTGTCCTCCGCGCTACTGGCGCCATAAACCAAAGCAACATTTATGGCACTGCGATGTGAACCGTCAATATGTGCTCCTGGATTCCCCTACTGAGAGTGTCAACTCGAAACATGTCGGTGATGGTCCAATCGGGGAGTTGGGCCTCTCTGGCACCTTCCTCAGCTAGCTTGAACGCCACAAAATTAGCCGCCCAAAACTCGAAACGGTTCAGCCGAACTAGCACAGCACCGGAGGCGGATTCATGAGACTTAATTTTGACGGCTCTCACCCGACGCCCAGCACACTCCTGCCAGAATAGATCCCAGAAAATGGGATTCTGGGAGTGGCGAAAACGAGGTCCCGAACTAATCCCACAGACCACGGAACCATTATATCCGACGAGAACAAGGTCTCCCTCCGTCAGTTGGGCAATGCGAAGGCCGGCCCACACCTCTGACACAGGGACAGTCTGCTTGCATGTGGGGGGAGGCCCGTCGGCCCATCCCAAAATCTCATCTCCTAGGAAAATGCCCCCCCCCCCCATCCACACCTTCGAAGACTGGGACCAGCGGAATAGGGGCCCCCAGACCCATCACCTCCGACATGGGCCCCAGGAGGAAGGTGCAGCTTTTCACCTTGAAGGGAGGGGGGCAGCTTCTCTACCCCCTTGATCTCCGAGTGCCGCATATTGAAGGCCCACGCCAAGGGCGCGAGACCGCGCAGTCAGAAGCACGGTTCATCCTGGCACCCTTCGCGCGCGTCGCCTTGGAGATCCCAATGCAAGACCTCGTCGGGCAGCTCAAAATTACAGGGGCCCCCCCAGATCTGGTGGAAAAGAGACTCTTCGCACTCTTGGCACCTGGGGCATAACCTGGAACCCTAAGCTTCTAAGATGGGCGGGGCACTGTGGAGCCAGGCCCGGTCGGCCCCCCCCCCGACCATGCCCCCCTCTTCTTCCGAGAAGGGGCCCTCCTCCTCCAGAGGGCCCCCTTCCGGGTCATCAAAAGAAGCGGGGGCCCGCGGGGGCCCTGGGCTGCCCTGAGACGAGGGGGCAACCGCAGCAGCAGGGGCATCAGCAGCAGCAGGGGGGCCGCCAAGAGGGGGAGGAACGACGCGGATGCCCCGGCGGTTTTCGCTGCCAAACCGCCTCGCTGCTGGCCACAGGGCCCCCGTGGCCACAACGCGCAAGACACCTGATGCGTCACATTCCTTGCGACGCGCAAGAAAGAGGATGCTGCTCCAAGACCGTGAAATCTACGCCGCCCTGGGCACCCTTACCAGACGGATAGAACTGGCAGCGCGAATCCGACATCCATGGACTAAGGCTTGCTTGATCTCAAAATTGAGCAGATGCTCTCTGTCAAGCTCCAGTACGTGAAGAACTTCGCCCCTGGGGGTCCCCCAGGAAGCGGGGCCAATGGGATCCCAGTGGAGGTCCATGAGGCAGGCAACAACAGGTCCAATAAGGCCTTTGACTCGGCCCCAGTGCCTGGCGTCAGCCTGCAGATGCGTGACCGCTCTGCTCCAGACGATCTCAATGGCTCCCATTCGCTCTGGCATGTGGGCTACCTTCTCTAGCCATGACGTGAAAACCTGCATTCTCCCCTGAACCATGGGGTCATCTTTTCCTCCGAAGCCTAGTCTTATGCAAGCGGTTGGGCAGCCTCCTGGCCTCTTGTAGCCAGCGGGGCATGCAACCGGGCTCCGACGTTTCAAAAGCGCGCTGGCGCTGAGGCCTTGTGCCATCTGCCCCTAGGTAACTGCTGAACTGCACCGTCTTGGCCAGGACCCGCGCTCGGGGAATTACCCTGACCAGTTTGGCAATCTGGACGGCTCACGGTTGACCTTTCTCAACGCGGCCTCTGATGACTGAAGTAGCACGCCTGGCCCCGTGGACATCGACGCCCGGATCCCTGACCTGCTCGGGGCGCTTAAGAGGCACCCCAGCCGCAGCTAGGGCGCGTGAAATCTCTTTGACAAGGCGAGGCGGCTACATGACCAGCGCTGACTCAAATTTCGAAGCAGGGGTTGTCGAGTCCGGTGGCCAAAGCTATCGCCAACGCCTTGGCGCGCGAAACAACATCCGCCCCCCGACCAACCTCCGTCTGTCCGAGGTCGTCAACCCACGTGGAGAGGTCTAGGGGTCTAAAACCTGCGCGCATGGACTCTAGAACCTGCCAAAGAGAAAGCTTTGCTAGGTCCACACTATGGTTGCAGCCAGCAATTAGGGTCCTATCTGGGTATTGTAGTTTGGAGATGACTCCTTCTGCTCGGAGCCTCCTCGGGCTTCGGTGGATGACCAAACCGAGCGCCAGCACTGGGAAGGGGATCGCCGAACCGCTCGGCCACGCTGGCCACCTGGAAGAACCGAACACGGCCGTAGAACTTACCCACGCCCCAAAGAATCGCAGCCCATGATAATCCCTGGGCCGATGCCACCTCTAGCTTACATTGTCTTACGAGTGCCGCGCGGAGCGATGAGCTTCCTCTCACCACCCTGCCCCAGTGCTGGGTCCGCTGGGAACTCCACGCAGCAATCTCCCACCTGGGCCGAACGGCCACCTGACGTTTGCGCATTAACCGGGCGAGGTTGAGGAAGACTTGAGGAAGCCAGGTCCATGCTGCCCCTATTCTCACGGGAACATCGAGAAGGTCCTCCAGACCTCCCCATGGGAAGCCTGCGCCGCCAGTTCGGACTCTGCTGATCAGCCCCAACCCCTACGACTCTTTTAAAAGAGACTTGAGGGCCTCACAAATCTGTTGCACGGCGAGGTCCTCGAGGGGCGACCTGCTGGCCCCCAGATAAAAACTCCCCCCAACAGCCTTCGGGCCCCTCAGAATCCTTCGAGCGCCACAGGGCTTCTCAGATTTTGGCCTACTGATCGACGGCCCCCATGGGGCCCCGCACGGCGCGACCATCAGGGCGCTTCTCGGGAGCAAGATCGGGCGTCGCTTCGCCCCACGCCCTGGCCCAGGCACGCAGCGCACCTGCGCCTTCGGAGAGCGACTGTCGGCTCCAACCCTCGAAACTTTGCATGGCTGGCGCGCGCAAGATGGAGCTCCATGTGTTTAACCGTCCTACCGAGATGCTTGAGCTCCTTCTTGCAGCGCTCTACATTCTTGAAAATAGCCATGATACTAATAATGCGCAAGGTGCGTGCCTCCCTCTCATGAGGCAGGAAATGAGGCAGGAGACGCGGCGGGGACCTGGCTGCGCTGAGGCTAGCATCTACTATTCGCCAGGCATGCTCGTCCTGCGCTGGGTCCTTCAGCTTCTCGCGAAGGCGTGGCCAGTCTGCCGCGCGCGCATGGAGAGTCGCCCACGCACGAAGCCCACGGTAATCTGCCTGCCAGCCTCTCGCCGTCGCGGGGACGATGGGGACCTCCATGACCTGGACTGCCCATCCTCAATGCTGCTCACCCCCGTCGAAGTCGATCTCGGCGTCGCGATGGGCACAAAAGCCCTCCGCCGCGAATGCGCTGGACATGTGCTGCTGAGCTAGGTCGAGCCTTGGCTTGCCGCTGCAATGTCGACGCGCAGCCCCATCTTCACGGTTGACTGGATCTTGGCCAGCCCTTCGGCGACCTTCTGCTCAACTCGAATGGAATGCCACTTCCAAGGTAGGTCGAGCCCAGGCATGCGCATGTAGATCTCGGGGCATGGCGCAATGACTCTCTTGGACAGATTGAATTCACCAGTCCCTGGGCTAATCCGCATGCCCGAGCGCGGTGCTGCCCATGGCCCTCCTTGATCCCACGATAGATCGACAAGATTGTGCAGGTCATGACTGAGACAAATATAAATGAACCGACGCCCCCCTGGAACAGCCTCCGCCGGGCCCTTCCAACCAGCACGCATAACGACTTGGAGCCTGGGGTGCTGCATCTCAGGAATGGTATTGTTCCAGTCTCCGACCATCACATACGGTCGTCCTCGGACCTTGAGATAGGCGCCAGCTCCCCCCCGGATTTGGAAGTCGGGCCCTGATATACCCAGGCGCGGCGCCAAATACACTGCAACAAAGATGACATCGACCTTCCACATACGTATCGCTGCGTCACACCATTGGCTCATCTGGCGCGGGCCTGGCCGAGGGACTAAGGAGAGGCGGCCCTCCGTGGTTAGAGGGTCGCGCCACAGATGTTTACGAGCCAGGATAGCAGCGCCCCCGCGCCCTTGCACCCCTCCCCCTGTCGTGCCCACAGCAAGTGTCGCATTGGAGTTTCATCCAAGCATGGCCATTCTCTTGGAAGTCTGCATGAGCTTTGTCGCACGGGGGTGGGTCTCCGCGAACATGACAACCTTGGCTTGCTCAAACTGCCCACCTGGTTTGTCGAAGTGGTCGAAAGCCTCGTCGCCCCAGGAAGTGATGTTCGCAAAATAAACATCTAGGAAGCAGGAGCCAACTTCGCCTGAGGTATCGCCGCCCATTCTGCCCTTGCAACCACCAGCGAATGGGGCCATCTCCACAGTTTGTCCTTCCTGCAACTGAGTCACCTCTGAAACGCATATCTCACCCCTGTTTGGAGTGGGTTCATCCGAACTGTCAGCGCAAGCACCACGAATTCTAGGATGAGACATGTCCTGTCGAATCGCTGGCTCTGCTGGCCTCGCCGGCGCTGAGCAGGCAGGCACTGGGGGGCGGCCTCAGGGCGCTCGCCGAGCTCCTCCCCCACCACCACCCCGCGGCAGCAGATCCCGCTCGCGCTGCCAGAGGCCGCGGCGCGATCCCCGCTCCTCGCGCCGACAGCGGCCCCCAAAGGTGGCCCGCGGCACTCGGGGTGCCCACGGGCCTTACGACTGCCACTTCCTCCATGCCATCGGATCCCGCCCACGCAAACGCAACGTCACCAGTAGCGGCTCGCCCCCCACGCCTGGCGCCGGCGGCAACCCCTGGGCAACGGTGCGCGGCGCTCAGCGGGCCCACGGAGCTCGCGACAGCCTCCTCCTTCAAGGCGTCGGCGGGCTCCCCGTCGCAGATGCCCGAAGGCCCCTGTGGCGACGCCGGGCCTGGTAGCCTCGCCGGCACGCCAGGACTTTGCGATCTGACGCCCGTGGCGACTGAGCCCGGCAGCCGCGATGGCACGCCAGGACTTTGCACTCTGACGCCAGGGGCCCCAGGCACAAGCACCCCGAGGAGCGGGCCAGTGCTCGTTCCATGGTACTTCTGGGATGCTGCACCCGGTGCCCTCGAACCAACCTGGGTCCCCGGAGATGCCGTCCACGCAGGCGCAGGGCCCCCGCATCTCCACGCGGCGCCGCCTGCCGCGCCTCCAGCGAGACTCGCGCCGTGAAGTGCCCACGGGGCCACCACCTTCTTGGGCTCGGCGAGCGAGCGCCAAGACGCCCATGTCCACCCAGATGTCGAAACTGAAGCCCGCGACAAGGAACAGGTTCCACCCCTGCTCGCGACGCTGGGCATCACCATCATGATCATCTGGAGCAACAATCGATGCATGGTCGCCTTCCATGGTAGCATCTACCACTGGCACTGCCGCCGCTGGGACCGAAATGGCAGCGTATCCAGCCTTGGCGACTCCTCCCCTTTTCTGCCGTTGCCTGCGCAGGAGAGGTGGCCTGCCCCGCTCTCGCCGCTGGGCCCTGGGGCCCCAAGGCTGTGAAAGCCCCCCAAGGCGGCCTTGACTTGCCCAACGCCCTCCAGAAGCTGTTTCTTTCACTCCTCGACCCCCTCAGACTTGGCGAGGCCTTCGGCGAAAGTGGCGAGCAATTCCTGGATCTTGCATTCCTTCCCCTGAACTGCGGCCTGGACTTGCGTAGTCGGGCTGCCCACCAAAGCCTTGGCTGCATCCGCTTTGGTCTTGTCGAGCTGCGCTCTGGTCTCCCCCATTCGCGCCTGGGTCTCACCCACCGCCTGGAAGGCCCCCCTGGCAGCTTCGACCCGGCGCTCCTCCTTCCTCTGAAGTTCGACAAGCTTGCGCTGTAGCGCCTGGACCGGCCGCGGGACCTCGACCCCGTCTGGCGTGCGCAACCTTGTCCCGTTGGCTCTGAATGAGACGCCCCGAGCGTAACTGGAAAGAGCTGTCGTCCAGGGACAGCCATTGAGCCTCCTGTTCGCCCGAAAGGGGCTGCGGATCATGCGAACTTTGATTTCCATGCCAACCCTGCTGGAGCCGACCACTTGACAGCGAACTTTTTCTGTACCCAGGGCGAGCGGAAGAACTTGCGCGGTACCTGCTGGTAGTTCCACGTTGGGTTACCCAACGGCGGTGGCCCGAACTCCCATTGGCTTCGCGCTGGGGTTGGATCCTGTCCACTGGGCTGCTTACCATTCGGGTTGTAGGTTCCACGCCTGTCGGATTTGGCGCGGTTGCGATTGTTCCACACACGGCACGTGCGGCAACCCCACCCTGGCATCGTATGGGGGGAAAGTACGGCAAACATGGGGCCGCCACCCCAATACAATACCGAACTGAAGGATAATGAAGTGTATCGTATACTCTGGCGGGCGAACGACAGGAAGCTGTTGGGGCAGCGAACTCCACACTCCAAAACATACAGCCTCGAGCACACCGCTACGAACTTGAGCCAAAATGGCTACGGCCTCCTCATTATCCTCCTCCTCCTCCTCCTCCTCCTCCTCCTCCTCTTCCTCTTCCTCCTCCTCCTCCTCCTCCTCCTCCTCCTCCTCCTCCTCCTCCTCCTCTTTGCCTCGCCCCCACGCGGCACCCACGGATGGCCCGAAGAGGCCTTACAAGGCCACCCCATTGCTCGCTGTGTTTCCCTAGATGTGTTTCTTCGTACCTTTTTTCCCGTCAGCTAAGAAGGGCAGGGTTTCTGAATGGGCTGGTGGGGATACGCGAAGCGTGAAGAATTAACGGTGTTATAATACATTCGATGAGGTCGTGGTAGCAATATTGAACCACGTCTGGAATGCTATGGTGTGTTGTGGCATGGTGTGCTCTAATATGCTCTGTGTTGTCATGGTATTCATTGCTGCATGACGCTATGCCCGACGCTGCATTATGTCGTGGCATGTTCCGCCATGGGGTACTAAGATATGCTCCACTCTGCTGCGCTGTAGTATGTTATGTCGTAAGACGCGATGCCTCGCTCTGCCATGGTATAGGTTGTCCTGGTCTGGAAAGGTATGTGCTCTGACGCTGTGTTACGGAATGATGGACCATGTCATGGTAGACTATGGTGTTGTCTGCTCGGGTACGGCACTATCTGGAATGCTATAATACAAAACGGCATGGATGTGGTACAATCTGCTCACAAGCTCCGCTTGGCATTGCGTACGCCGCTATGCTGTGCCATGCTTGGTATACTGTGCACTATGACGGCTGCGCATGCGTAGCTTCCTCTCTGCGAGACTGAAATGCTCTGATATGCTAGAGTATGAGAAGGAATGCAGCGCTGCAGCATGACACTGGCATTTAACGACATGGTGTGTGATGATGATGATGATGATGTGGAATGCTATCATGTGTTATGCCATGGTTTGGAATGCCATGATATGGTATATGGTGATCTGCTCTGGTCCGTCTGCTCCGCTCTGCCACTGCATGCGTTGTTATGCTGTCGTATGGTAGGTTGTGTCATGGTATGTTCTGTTATGCGATGGTCAGGTCAGGTGCGGCGTGCGCAGAGGCGCGCCCTGCGCGGGCTGCCGCGGACCTCCTCGCCTTCTCACACGCGCTTTTTCGCTAAGTATGGTAAGTATGGTGTGTATGGAATAGTGTGTAATGGTATGGAATGGTATGCTGTATGATGCCATGGTCTTATTGTACGATCCGCTATGCCGTTGTATGCGGTACTCTGATGTGTATCGTCTGGATGCTGTATGCCGTGCCACGGTATGCTGTGTTGCGGGACTGCATTATGTTATGTTCGATTCGCATGCCGTGCTCTGTCATAGCATGCGTTGCAATGATGTGTAATGATATGTGTGTGACTTGATGATGTCGTATGGTATGCTATGTTATGGTATACAATGTTAGAGAAAGTACTATGATAGGTTGTACCATGTTATGGTATGTTATGATGCGTGGTGTTAGGCTCATGCTTCGTTCTGTCAGGTTATGCCGTGCTCGTAGAACGGGCGAGGCGGGAATCTCGGGGGGCCCCCTGGCGGCCGCCGTATGCAGAGTGGGCGGCTCGGCGCGAGGCGGGAGTCTCGGGGATTCTCGATGGACCTGGGGACCTGACGGCCGCGGCATGCAGGGCAGCCGGGCCAGGAGGCCTCTTCGCAAAATCTAACGGCCCTAAACATGTCAAAACGGGGACCTTGCGGAGCTCCGCGCGGGCGTCTTGGATCGGCTCTGGAGCCCCCTCCCCGGCGCGCGGAGCGCTCCTCCAGCGACCCCAGGGGTGACAGCGCAGGTCCGAGAAATGCGCGGAGATCTCCGCACATTTAGGTTTGAGAGAGCGTCTCAGTGCACGCCTCACTGGTGCAAAATCCCGCCCTCCCCCGCTCTGGAAACAGCCTTCGCCCCTCACCGCTCCAGGAACGGATGCATCCTCGTCCTAGCCCCGCCCAACATAAGCAGTAGAGAGAGCGTGGCAGTGGGCCAATGAGCTCGGCACACACTCCCCGAGCAGCCCGAAAGGAGTAGAACCGCCGTGGCATGGGACGAGTTGGAGAGCGTGTCCCTCGCGGCCGCCCAGCGCACCCCGTCAGGAGTGCGCGGAATTTGTGGCAAGGGCCGAGCGGGACAGCGTCTCCCTGAGTCAAACGATGAGCCAGGGAGCTCAGGGACCACCCCCTGCGCACCCCCTCAAGAGCAGAGACAGTGCGGCTGGAGCCGGGTGGGACAGCGTCGTCCTTTGTGAGACGATGAACCACGGAGCTCGGGGACCAACCCCTGCGCACCACGTCAGGAGTGGAGAAAGTGCGGCGGGGACCGCGTGGAATAGCGTCTCCCTGAGTAGGACGAGTAGCCGGGGAGCTTAGGGAGCACCCCATGCGCACCCCCTCAGGAGTGGAGGCGGTGTGGCAGGGGCCTCGTGGGAGAGCGTCTCCCTGAGTCAGGCGAGGGAGCTCGGAAGCCACGCCATGCAGAGCCCTCCAGGAGTGCACGCGGTGTGGCAGGGTCCGAGTGGGAGCGCGCTCCCCGGAGTCGGACGATGAACCGAGGAGCTCAGATACAGTCCCTTTTGGCGGCGCGCACAGGGGTGGTAAGGGGGAGGGGGGAACGCTTCTTAGAAGGAGGCTGCTTCTTAGAAGACGCCGGCCTTACATCTATAGATAAGGCCCGCGCCTCCTAAGAAGCAGGGGTGCCTCGAAGAAGCGCGCCGCCTCCCCCTACCCCCTGTGCGCGCCGCCGACCCTTGCGAAATTTCCGCAGGAGTTGAGGCAATGCTGCAGAGGCCGCAGTGGAACGACGCCTCCCAGAGTCGGGCGAATGGGCAGCGCAGCTCGGGGACCGCCCCCTGCGCACCTCTGGTGTCGAGGAGGTGCCATGTCTGTCACGCCCTGCGAGCGTGGGCCGCCTAGAGGAACCACCCCCTGCGCACCCGCTCTGGTGGCCAAGGAATGCCACGCGTGCCACATCTTTTGGGAAGGAGGCAAGAGGTGACCAGCGGGGGAGGAGGACGAGGAAGGGAGCGCGGGTGCGACGCGAGTGGCGAGAGAACCAGAACCCAATGTAGCAGGTGGGGGGAAAAATCTGCATGGGCACAAACTGTCCGAGCTCCACGCGGAATTCCTGCATCGGCGCTGGACCCCCTCCCTGCCGAGCGGAGCACGCCAGGGGCGGCGCCGCGCCGCCAGGGGTAACCAGCGCCCATTCTAGAAATCCGCGTGGACCCCCGAACAAAAAGACATGTGTATGCTGACGCTCTCTTGTTCGAGACAGGCAAGAGTATATAGGGAGGGAGAAGGGAGGGAGGGAGGGAGAAGTGAGGGAGAAGGGAGGGAGAAGGGAGGGCGAAGTGACGGAGGGGGAAGTGAGGGAGGCAGGGAGAATGGAGGGAGGGAGGGAGGGAGAAGGGAGGGAGGAGGGAGGAGGGAGGGAGGAGGGAGGGAAGGCGGTGCCCTTCGGCGCTCCTTTAAATTCGGGCAGGGATGGCCCGACAATTGCAGAGGGTACCAAGTTAGGACTGGTACCGCGGGGAGCTCAGACAGTGCACCCACCATGACCCAGGCTGGCAGACAAGAGATGCGGCAGGGGGGACGGGAGGGAGGGGTGCGAGGAGGAGCTGAAGCAGAGGGAGCGGGAGGAGGAGGCGGAGGAAGAGGCTGGAGGAGGGCGACGACAACGAGGAGGGGGCCAGTGGAAGAGGCGGAGAGGTGGAGGTGGTCGGAGGAGGGGATCATGGTAGTTTGCACACTACGAGCTCCCCGGATCAGGTGTCCAGTGCGGCATATTAGGGGGATCCGTTCTACAGTCCCCAGCACAATGACACAAAAGCGGCACAGGGCTCCACGTGTGTCCTCTGTCCTCCTCCTCTTCTTTTTCGTCTTCCGTCTCTGTCCCCGTCTATTCCATCTCCTCCTCCTCCTCCTCCTCCTCCTCCTCCTCCTCCTCCTCCTCCTCCTCCTCCTCCTCCTCCTCCTACCCCTCCTCCTTCCTCTTCTGACAGTATCTCTAGCCCCTGCTGTTGGACGCGCAACAAACCAACTCTGGCATCAACTCTCGTCACCGGTCTGCCTGGCCAGCAAGTGCTGGGGTCGGCAGGTGAGGCCTGTGGACGAGGGTGATGAGGACGAAGGAAGAACAGCAGGATGAGGAGCAGCAGGAGCAAGAGCAAGAGCAGGAACAGAAGGGGGATCGACAAACAAAACACATGATCTGCATAAATACTTCCCAACCCTCCTTAGTTGTGTATTCGTTTTGAATGGAGCACTGCGGTCGCGTCCTTCTCCTCCCGCCTCCCGCCTCTCGCTTTCCTCTTGTCTCCTCTTGTCTTGTGCGTACCTCGTGTGTGTGTATGTGTGCATCCAGGCTGCGGCACCTCTTGTGTATGCATCTTGCCAAGGGGCTGCGATCTGCGACACTGTCGCCACTTTCGAGGGCTGCTGGTGGGTCTAGCGGAGCGAGGCACCGCGGGGATCTGAGCGAGACCCCGCCGTCCCTGGGGGGCTGCGATCTGCGACACTGTCGCCACTTTCGAGGGCTGCTGGTGGGTTCAGCGGAGTGAGGCACCGCGGGCATCTCGCAGCGAGACCTCGCCGTCCCTGGGGGGCTGCGATCTGCGACACTGTCGCCACTTTCGAGGGCTGCTGGTGGGTCTAGCGGAGCGAGGCACCGCGGGGATCTGAGCGAGACCTCGCCGTCCCTGGGGGGCTGCGATCTGCGACACTGTCGCCACTTTCGAGGGCTGCTGGTGGGTCCTGTGGAGTGAGGCACCGCGGGGATCTCGCAGCGAGACCTCGCCGTTCCTGGGGGGCTGCGATCTGCGACACTGTCGCCACTTTCGAGGGCTGCTGGTGGGTCCTGCGGAGTGAGGCACCGCGGGGATCTGAGCGAGACCTCGCCGTCCCTGGGGGACTGCGATCTGCGACACTGTCGCCACTTTCGAGGGCTGCTGGTGGGTCCTGCGGAGTGAGGCACCGCGGGGATCTGAGCGAGCCCCCGCCGTCCCTGGGGGGCTGCGATCTGCGACCCGGCGCCACTTTCGAGGGTTGCTGGTGGGTCCTGCGGAGCGGGGCACCGCGGGGATCTGAGCGAGACCTCGCCGTCCCTGGGGGGCTGCGATCTACGACCCGGCGCCACTTTCGAGGGCTGCTGGTGGGTCCTGCAGAGCGAGGCACCGCGGGAATCTGAGCGAGACCTCGCCGTCCCCGGGGGGCTGCGATCTGCGACACTGTCGCCACTTTCGAGGGCTGCTGGTGGGTCCTGCAGAATGAGGCACCGCGGGAATCTCGCAGCGAGACCTCGCCGTCCCTGGGGGGCTGCGATCTGCGACACTGTCGCCACTTTCGAGGATTGCTGGTGGGTCCTGCGGAGCGAGGCACCGCGGGAATCTGAGCGAGACATCGCCGTCCCTGGGATGCTGCGATCTGCGACACTGTCGACACTTTCTTGGGCTGCTAGTGGGTCCTGCAGAGTGAGGCACCGCGGGAATCTCGCAACGAGACCTCGCCGTCCCTGGGGGGCTGCGATCTGCGACACTGTCGCCACTTTCGAGGGCTGCTGGTGGGTCTAGCGGTGTGAGGCACCGCGGGGATCTGACCGAGACCTCGCCGTCCCTGGGGTCTGCGATCTGCGACACTGTCGCCACTTTCGAGGGCTGCTGGTGGGTCTAACGGAGTGAGGCACCGCGGGGATCTGAGCGAGACCCCGCCGTCCCTGGGGGGCTGCGATCTGCGACACTGTCGCCATTTTCGAAGGCTGCCGGTGGGTCCAGCGGAATGAGGCACCGCGGGAATCTGAGCGAGACCTCGCCGTCCCTGGGGGGGCTGCGATCTGCGACACTGTCGCCACTTTCGAGGGCTGCTGGTGGGTCCTGCAGAGCGAAGCACCGCGGGGATCTGAGCGAGACCTCGCCGTCCCTGGGGGGCTCTGGAGAGCTGCTGCAGGATACGTCAGGCGCAACGGGCGCATGGCACAGCCAACGGGGGTGATTTGTGAAACAGACCATCTGCCAGGCGATGGCCATAACGTTGCGCCTACACGTACCCCGCGGGGGCTCTCAAGGGCTGCTGTGGGATACGTTGGGTGCAACGGGCGCATGGCACAGCCAACGGGGGTGATTTGTTATTACGTAACCCTGAGATCTTGATCGGGGGCCTGCGAGCCTTCCGATTGCTGCTCGCAAGATCACATGCGTCCATGTCACGTCGTCGCCCCCGTTGTAGCAATCCTGATGTACTCATGCCCCGCATTGCGCAGGGGTTGGGTACGTCGCCTGGGTACTTTTTCTTCGAGCGATCCCCACAGAAACCTTCGGCGTTTGTTCCCGACGGTGCGCGCGCCTTCTGACACGATGCGCGCAGCGCCCACTGGCTTCGATCCGCGCGGCGGCCAGGCCAGGTCGCAAGTTGCCGCTGTCCGAGCATGAAAGGCCGGCCATCGCAGAAGGAAAGCCCCCGAAGAAAGAAACCAAAACAAGCCCTGGGCCGAACACATGAAGGCGTGGTGTGAGCGAATCCCCGAAACTCGCTCTGAGAGAACCTGAAACCTGCTGAAAGAGGGGGAGGGGGAAGAGGAGGCTAGATTCTGTTCGCTTGGATTCTGCACCAGGGTAGGCATTATGTTGTGGTATGGTCTGTTCTGGACGGGCCAGCGTGACGTTGTGACGCCTGTCACGTTTGCTGCGTCGTCTGATCGGTCGTTGCTGCGCTCATCGGTTCCTGTGGCAAGCCTGACCTCGGCGCGCACGTCGCGCTTGCTTGCAACAAATACGGTACAGTATGTGATGAAGTGCCTCTCCACTCATGTTTTATCGTATGCTCAAATATGTCGTGTTATGATCACAGGTTTCCCTTATGATGTAATATGTTATGTTGTGGTACGATAGCCGGCACACTGTTACATCATGATATGGTATGTCGGGCCGTGCTATGATATGATATGTCCAGTGATGATGCGTAGCTCGTTCCGGTACCAGATGGTAATCTATGTTACGACATGCGTTTTCAATAAAGGTACAGTCGAAGATGTTATATCAAAACCGTTGCGGTGGTGGCAGCAGAAGTAGAAGTCTTATATGTTATGGTATGCTGGCTACGCTTTGCGACGCTATGTGCACGATGGTAGGTTATGTTATGTTATGGTCTTCCTCCGCAACATTATGAAAGTCATTCCCCAATCAGAGCTTGTCTCTGTAGGGGTCCTGGCGGATTCATATGGTTAGGTTAGGTTTGCCGCCGAATTTCGCTGCACACCCGGGTGCCCGGGTGCCCGGCGGTGCCTGGGGGTGAGGTTGGCCGCCGATTTTCGCTGCACGCCCCGGTGCCCGGGAGGTGCCCGGGGGTGCCCAGGTGCCCGGGTGCCCGCGGGTGCCCGGGTGCCCGGGCGTACCCTGGGGTGCCGGGGGGTGCCCGGGGGTGCCCTAAAGCCCTATATAGCCCTATAGCCTTATAGCCCTACAGCCCAATAGCCCAATAGCCCTATAGCCCTACAACTCTATAGCCCTATAGCTCTATAGCCCTATAGCTCAGTAGCCCTATAGCCCTATAGCCCCCAAACCCTATAGCCCTGATTGGGTTTTTTTTGTATCCGGTATCCTTATGCTGTAATATATTCGTTGAGGTCGGGGTAGCAATACTAAAACACGTCTGGAATGCTATGGTGTGTCGCGCCATGCTGTACTCTAATATGCAATGTTATGCCATGGTATGCATTATTGGATTACGCTATGCTCGACGCTGCACTATGCCGTGACATGTTCTGCCATGATGTGTTACGGTATGCTATGTTCCACTATGTTAGATAATGTTATTTCGTCAGATGGTATGCCGCGCTCTGCCATGGTATAGGTTGTCGTAGTATGGAACGGTATGTGCTGTAATGCTTTGTTGTGGAGTGAACTATCCTGCCATGGTATGCTATGGTATGGTCTGTTCGGGTACGGCACGATCTGGAATGTCATGCTACAAAATGGTATGGTGTGAGTTGTGGTGGAACGATCTGCTCTCGGGCTCTGCTTGACAATTCGTACGCTTATTATGCTGTCACGGTTGTTTCATTTAGTATTGCGTAGTTCCATCTGTGCGAGTATGATATGTTATCCTCTGCTTTTTTTTATGAGAAGGAATGCTGCGCTGCATCATTGCAGAAGCTGTCATGGCATTACATGGCATGGTGTGTGATGATGTAAAATGCTATGGTATGGTACGCCATGGTATGGTATGCTATGATATGGTGTATGGTGATATGCTCTGGCATGTCTGCTCAGCTCTGACATTGCCTATGTTATGATGTCGTATGGTAGGTCGTGTCATGATATGTTATGTGGTATGATGGTGTGTAACGATTTGTTATGGTATGGAAAGGTATGCTGTATGATGTTATGATATGATATTATGGTCCGCTATGAAAGTATACACTGTACGTTGGTGTGAACCGTCTGGTGTTTGTATGCAATGATATGGTATGTTATGTTATGGGACGGTAGTATGGTATGTTCAGTTCGTGTGCCGCGCTCTACTATAGCATGCGTTGTAATAATATGTAAGGATACTATACGTGATGATGTGGTATGGCATGATGTGTTATGATATGGTTTGGACTGTAAAAAGACAGTATGATATGTTGTGCCATGATATGTTATGTTAGGATGTCTGATGTTATGCTCCGTGCTGTCAGGATCCGCCGTGCTCTTCGAACGGGCGAGGCGGGAGTCTCGGGGGGCCCTCTGGCGGCCGCCGTATGCAGAGTGGGCGGGTCGGCGCGAGGCGGGAGTCTTGGGGGATTCTCGGTGGACCTGGGGACCTGACGGCCGCGGTATGCAGGGTGAGCGGGCCGGGAGGCCTCTTCGTAAGATCTAACGACCCAAAACATGTCAAAGTGGGGACCTTGCGGAGCTCCGCGCGGGCGTCGTGGATCGGCTCTGGAGCCCCCTCCGTGGCTTGCGGAGCGCTCCTCCAGCGACCCCGGGGGGCAGCGCAGGTCCAAGAAATGCGCGGAGATCTCCGCACATTTAGGTTTGAGAGAGCGTCCTCTGTGCACGCCTCGCTGGTGCTAAATCCCGCCCTCCCCCGCTCTGGAAACAGCCTGCGCCCCTCACCCCTCCAGGAACAGAAGCATCCTCGTCCTAGAGCCGCCCAACAGAAGCAGCAGAGAGAGCGTGGCAATGGGCCAATGAGCTCGGCACACACTCCCCGAGCAGCCCGTACGGAGTAGAACGGCCGTGGCATGGGCCGAGTTGGAGAGCGTGTCCCCGGCGGTCGCTCAGCGCACCCCGTCAGGAGTGTAGAAATTGCGGCAAGGGCCAAGTGGGACAGCGTCCCCCTGGGTCAAACGATACGTCAGGGAGCTCAGGGACCACCCCCTGCGCACCCCCTCAGGAGGTTGTGCGCAGGGGGCCACCCACTGCGAATCGCCTCTGAGCTATCCCCCCCGGAGGGGTGCATATGTGTATATATATACATATATATATATATATATATATATATGTGTGTGTGTGTGGCGACGTCCTGTCTCGTGCAGCGCATACTTAGGCCAGTCACCCAAGCCCTGGCCACGAGCTGCCTCGATGTCACGGCAGCCCCTACCCAGGTTCAACACAGCGTCGAGCGAGGGGCGCTCCCTGCATTTGTACAGCCGCCGCGCGCCCATGGCAGGGCAGCCCGCAGCAGGGAGTGGCCGAGCTCCGCTGGGACCATGTCCGGGGTCCCGCCCGTCCAGCTGCGCTTTCCAGACATCCCCATCAGGCGAGAGACCCCATCACATCGCGGCGTCGACAGGCTCCTGGCTCCACCAGGATCCTCTCGTGGTCTGACTACCTGCCAGACCACCCCAACCCAACCCGAAGACCCGAATTTCGGGTTGGGGGGGGTATGGGCTCCATATATATATGTGTATATATATATATATATTCGATGCTCCCCGACCCCCCCCACACACACTGGAAATGGAGGACAGATTGAGGCCTTCGGGTTGGGTTGGGGTGGTCTGGCGGGTGGTGATGGTCAACGTCGTCGTCGCTGCAGCTCACGCAAGCACTGGGGCCAACCTCGGCCCCAGCCCAGAACTCCTGTTCCCCTGCGGCAAGGCGCAGCGGCACGAGCGGGCTCGGCCTGCACAGCCTGGCGCCGTTCGCGGCCGAGCCGCCACAGCGCGCCCCCAGCCACGTGCCCGATCCACCAGGCGAGCGGCCAGCTCCAGGCCAGCGTGCCCTGCTCCTCCGCCGCCTCTGCCACTGGGCAGGCACTCCAGCGGCTCGACGGCCGGGCAGGTCGGCTCGAAGCCGAGCAGTCCCGAGGGCGCCTCGGGCACGGGAGCGGGCGGCGGTCCTCCCGCCGATCTCGCTAGGGCGGCCTCGCGTTCCAAGGCCAACTGGGACACGTACTCCTGGCCGGGGTGGGCTACGTGGAACCAGAGAATCGCCCAAACAGGGAGGTTCGGCGGGACACCATGTCTCCCTGAACCAAAAGGGGCTGCAGAGCAAGCGACGCTGCCCCGCTCTGCTGCTGATGCTACGACACCCCACTCCCCGCTAATCATGTCCGTGCGCGCACCCCCATCATCATCCCCATCCTCATCATCCTCATCCTCATCCGCATCCTCATCTTCCTCATCCTAATCATCATCCGCATCCGCATCCACATCTTCATCATCATCCTGATCCTTACCCTCGTCCTCATCATCCTCATCCTCATCCTCATCCCAATCATCATCCTCAGCCTCATCCTCATCCGCATCCGCATCATGATCCTCCCTCTTCCTTGTTTCATACCCTGTTTCCCTCTCCATCGCTTATCCTTCCCAGGGAAGACCGCCGAGATGGTTGCGGAAGCCGCAGCCGCGCAGCGCTCGCACGCACCGGTATACGTAGAGTACGGCGAGGGGCCTAGACAGGGCACCCACCTTCTCCTGCTAACCCTCCTCCTCATTCTCCTCCTCCTCATTCTCCTCCTCCTGGGAGGCAGTTCCTGGAAGGCGTCGCCTTGGAGGTCCTCGTAGGACAAGTTAAAGGCTACTGAACCCAATTAAGAGGCCATTCAGCCAAATCAGCCCAGAGTGAGCCCAGGATTCAGCCAGATTGAACCAGACCAGGCCAGATGGACTAGGCTGGACTGGGCCTGACTTCGACCACGGATATACCAGCGCCGATGCTGCATCTAACCTCCCAGGAGTTTAAAGGGGCCCTGGGACACACAAACAAATACACACAAATAACAGGACTCCCCATATGTCCCATACTTTCTGGGTTTGTGTCTTCCCCCCCACTTCACATATTTTCCCATACTCTCCTGGGGATCGACGATGACTTGTGTCTGTGTGTGTTTTTCCCCTCCCGAGAGTTGCAGGGGAGAGGCCAGGAGGAGAAGGAGGGGGGGAGGGGAGGGGAGGGGAGCGGGCGGGGCGAGGAGCAGCGGGCGCGGGAGAACGCCGACCCGAAGGGGGAGGAGGAGGACGAGGAGGAGGAGGAGGAGGAGGAAAGGGAGGGGGAGGAGCGGGAGGAGGGGAAGGAGGAGGAGGAGGAGGAGGAGGAAGAGGAGGAGGAGGAGGAGCCGGGGCGGGAGCAGGACTGGACGAAGGGAGGCGCCGCTCCTGGTCTGGAGGAGCTGGAGCAGCTGAAGGGGCCGGAACGGCTGGAGGGGCCGGAGGAGCTGGCGGAGGTGGAAGACTGGAGGGGCGTGCGCTGGTGGAGCGGAGGTGGGAGGGGGAGGAGGGTTGGAGGATAAGCACCCTGCTAGATCCCCAGATTGGGCGTCACGCGCACCGCTGTGGAGAAGATCGTATGTACAACACCCAGCTTTGGTGGCACACAGCCACAGCGGGTTCTAGGCTGGGGGTGCCGTGCCATTAAAAAGTCTCCCCAGCCTGCTCTGCAATCGAAGCCCTCTCGATTATCAATGATTCCTCTTTCTCCTCCTCATCCTCCTCCTCCTGCCTCATCCTCTTCCTCTTCCTCTTCCTCTTCCTCTTCCTCCTCCGCCTCCATCATCATCATCATCATCATCATCATCATCATCATCATCATCATCATCATCATCATCATCATCATCATCATCATCATCATCATCATCATCATCATCATCATCATCATCATCATCATCATCATCATCATCATCATCATCATCATCATCGTCATCATCATCATCATCATCGTCATCATCATCATCAGCATCATCATCATCATCATCAGCATCATCATCATCATCAGCATCATCATCATCATCAGCATCTTCATCATCATCATCATCATCATCATCATCATCATCAGCATCATCAGCATCATCATCATCATCATCATCATCATCATCATCACCACCATCATCATCATCATCATCATCATCATCATCATCATTATCGGCATCATCATCATCAGCAGCAGCATCATCATCATCAGCATAATCATCACCACCACCACCATCATCATCATCATCATCAGCATCAGCATCATCATCACCACCACCATCATCATCATCAGTATCATCATCATCGTCATCATCATCATCAGCATCATCAGCAGCAGCATCATCATCAGCATCATCAGCAGCATCATCATCAACATCATCATCATAATCATCAGCAGCAGCATCAGCAGCATCATCATCTTCATCAGCAGCAGCAACAGCAGCAGCATCAGCAGCAGCAGCAACACCAGCATCGCAATCATCAGCAGCAGCAGCATCAGCAGCAGAATAATCACCACCATCGGCATTAGCATCATCACCATCATCATCAGCAGCAGCCGCATCATTATCGTCGTCATCATCACCACCATCATCAGAGTCATCATCATCAGCAGCAGCATCATCGTCATCATAATCATCAGCATCATCAACAGCAGCAGCATCTTCATCCTCATCAGCATCATCATCGGCAACAGCAGCAGCATAATCAGCATCAGCATCATCATTATCATCATCACCATCATCGTCATCCTCATCACTATCATGATCGCCAACTGCACAATTATGAGCATCACAAGCATGTTCATCATGATCATCATGATCATCAACGTCAACATCAACATGATCATCGCCATCATCATCAGCATTCTCATCATCATCACCATCATCCTGCTCCTTCACCCTTGTCCTTACGAACAACGGTTCCCTGTCGCAGGCCGAGACGTGTCCATCGGGCGGGTCGTGCAATTCGCATGAGGCTTCCTCGCCATCTTTGATCCTGGAGCTCAAAGCTTGCAACAATTTCACGGATGGATGGCGGGCCGTTTTCAAAATCAGGTTGCCGCGCGCCACGAACATTCGCTTCCAAACTTAGCAGGAGTTTCAATGATGGAAGAGTTTCACGGATGGAGTGCGGCTCGTTTTCAAAAGGCCGCTCTCGCCTTTGCGCCGCGCGCATTCGTTTTTTTAAAGCGCGGTTTCAAAAAATTTGGCTCTCGCATCAGAGCCACCCACGGTCGACCTGACAGTGCGCAGCACCTTCAAGGACGGAGCCCGGGCGGCTGCCAACGTGTGGCTCTCGCCTCAGAGTCGTGCACATCCGTTCAAAAGTTGGCAGCAGTTTCAAGAGTGAAGGGCGGGTGGTTTTCAATATGTGGCTCTCTCTCTCTCGATGTCATGACAGTGGACACTCTAACAATCCTGTCAGTGAAGGAAAGATGCGTTGAAAATGTGTAAAGCATGTTCTAACAATGTTTCAAACACATCTTTACATATTCAAAACGTGTTTGAAACATGTTGTAGACATCTGGGAATTATTTGACAGCACTCTCCCTCTCCATTAACTTCCACTGCGCTAGAGCCGCCCACCTCCGACTTGAACAGTTGCGAGGATTCCACGGATGGGGAGCGGGTGGTTTTCAGTTTTCCGGCCGCCGCACCATCGGCGACGGCACGCAGGCCCGCGACCGTGGCTCGGCGGCCTCTCCCGATTCCAGCCCGAGGAGGGGGAGGAGGAGGAGGAGGAGGAGGAGGAGGAGGGAGGAGGAGGTCTCGCCCTCGCGCCGCGCGCGCTCCTCGAGAGCTTGACGAGCTTCGCAGGTGGAGGGCGGGTGGCCTCCGCGGCTGCCGTCCCAGTGCGGGTGCTCCGCCGCGATTCGGGACTGCCAGGGCGCAGCGGTCACTCGATTCGCGGCGCGCTGAAGTCCCAGGAACGTGTTTCTCGGGAGCGGCCAAGAGGGGGGTGTCCAGGAGGGGAGGGTGCAAATCATGACCCGCGGCATGTGCGCGGTCCAGCGGGGGGGCCAGGGACGTAATGAAATAAGAAGAGGCGCCATGAAATCTGGGGAAATATCATGGCCCACGCCATGATATCCACACCCCCCTAGACATCACCCCCCTCTTTTCCGCCCCCGAGTTTCTGGCACGGCTCAGGACTGTCAGGACGAAACCGTGCAGTTGATTCGCGGATATGAATTCCAAGGAGTAGCGCTGGGGTACGGTGGACATGCTGCAGCGGTTGTCTTCCGACGGGGCAGTGCCAACAATTAATATTAAGTAAATGTCTGTAGGGACCTCTGAAAAGGGAACCTGGAAGGAACCTGTATTGAGAGATCGCTGACGCGTAAGTGGTTTACACTGGTCCTCCTCATCCTCTTCCTGCTCATCCATCCCTTTTCCTCATCCGCCACCGTGCCTCTGGGCACGGATTGGGCGTGTCCTCAGGTCCTCTGTCCAATCCTCTGAGCCTCAGTCCTCAGTCCTGAGAAATCATGAGAGAGACCGGAACCCAAACACTCAAATCCGCCGGGCCCTGCAGCCTGCCCCAGGGTTCCCGGCATCTTGTCGCATGAATGTTTCGGATGCCAAAAACCTCAAAAACCCTAGGGAAACAAAGTTTCTGGGGCCCAGGAGGGGGAACCGATCCGAGCCTTCCGTCCCAGAGGGACCCAAGAGGCCACCTGGAGGCCCCAAGAGGCCCCTCAAGCAGCGCCCACGAAGCCCAAAACAGGCCCCAGGAGTCCCTGAAACGATGCCCAGCAGGCCAGGCTCCAAACCTGCCTCCAAAAGTTGCCCCGCCCACGGATACTTGGATGCTCGTTCTGGGGACCGTCCTGGAGCCACTCGCTCCACTCGTGCGTCGAAGCTGCGTCGAACGTCAGTCGATTTGGGTCGACCCTGAGTCGAACCTGAGTCGAACCTGAGTCGAACCTAAGTTGAACTTGAGTCGAACTTCAGTCGAACTGGGGTCGAACAGATCCGTTAGGTGGGCTCCAGGAAGGTCCCCGAAACGAGCATCGAAGGATACCATCGAACATCCATGAAGCCCCATTCCCACAACCCGAGCACGGTGGCGGGATTGGCCGAAGGCCGTTCCATAGGCATCTCTTCCCGGAAGCACCCCGAAGCGTGGCGGTAGGGCGGGTCAGACGTTTCGCCCGAGAGTTCGCTTGTGACCCTGGCGCTCCACGGTTGGGAAGGCGGGCCGTTTCCAAGATGAGGACCTCGCAATGAGCGCCGCGAACACTCGTCGCTTCAAAACTCGACAAAGGTGTCAATGATGGAGAGCGGGTGGCTTTCGAAGTGCGGCTCTCGACTCAGCGCCGCACGCCTTCGCCTTGAACATGTCAACAGCTTCATGGATAGATGGCGGCTCGTTTTCAAAATGTCGCTCTCGCCCTAGCGCCGCGCACATTCGCCTTACAAGACAGCAGAAGCTTGACGAGTGGAGGGCGGGTGCTTTCAAAATGTGGTTCTCGGATCAGCACCTCGCTCTCGCCTTAGAGCCACGCACGTCTGTCTCAACAACAACGTGCAACAGGTTCACGGACGGAAGGTGTGTGTTTAGAATGTGGGCGTTTCGTTATAGCGTTGTACGCTGTTTTGTCTGAAGGCGTACAACAATGCCATGGGATCGTACTCCCAAGAATGGTGTTCTGGCAAGCTTGAAGAAATGTCAAGATGATACGGTCACCCTGATTCGCGGTGTTGAAACCCCTGGAATGGCAATATTATATGGACTGGGACTGCCAGAACGCAACTATTACGTAGAGCTGCGCCATTAAATGTTGGCACGAATGGGGATTATCAGGCGGTTGTCTTCCAATGAGGCACTTCCCGCGATGACAATGAGTTCTTCTCGAGGCTGCTGAAGAAGTGATATTGGAGGGATGGCTTCGTGAAACAGCGTTGATGCGCCTTGGGTTGGCACTGGTCAGCCCTCTCCTCCTCCTCCTCCTCCTCCTCCTCCTCCTCCTCCTCCTCCTCCTCCTCCTCCTCCCCCTCCCCCTCCTCCTCCTCCTACTCCTCCTCCCAGCCGTTCTGGCACAAGTGTGCTTGATACTGCTAACTTCAGAACGGCATTGCAATATCGGGTCAATCTGGCTCGTCTCGCTTTCCGTTTCCTCAGCCGTCTGATCTCCCATGGGAAAAACCATGGCTGGGTCTATAATCCGTGGGTCAAGTTCGGCACGAAGTGGTCAAAAGGTTCTCTTGGTGGTGATTGGGACAGCTCTCAATGGTACACCGTGGGGACTGGAGGGGCCGTACAATGTCAAAATCCTAAGTGTGGGTGTAAGAGGACCTCGAAGGGCGCCCTGTTTTGTAAACACTGTGGGTGGGCCCTTACCAAGTACAGCGGGGATTCTCCCGTGTCCGAAGAGTTGCAAGTTCAAGGGGGAGGTGGTGACCGCGCCGCAGCCGCTGGGCCCAGGCTTGGAGGCTCTCGTGTGGGCACGCCACCGCCTGCAGCAGGTGGCTCCCCTCCGCTGGCGCCAGGGCCCGTACCAGACATCGCAGTTGGTAACGCTGAAAAACTAGCTCGTTTGTGCGCGGTGTGCGGAGATCGTGAAGGTGAACGACGATATCGAACCATCGTTTCGGCGAAGACACCCAGAGCTGCGCCAGCGATCCCTTTCTCTCAGAGATTGCAGCAGGTCGGGGTTCAGGCGCATAAGGCTGAGAAAAGGCTCGAGTCTGAATATACGAAGTACCTCAAGTGGATCAGTGGCGTCGAGGAGCAGGCAAAGTTGGTCGCCGACTTACGTCAGGAGCTCCACACGGCCTCAGAGCCATTCCAGTCCACGTTGGCGGAGGTGCAGGCCTTAGAGCCGACGGTGGTGGAGCAGCCGAAGGTGGAGCTGCGTAAGCTTGTGGATGGATATTTCAACATGGCGGGTGTATTCGACTTCTCCACAATGCTGATGAGTATGAGCTCAACCCAGAGGAGAAAGCTGAGTCCGACAAGCGTCAGCTCGAGTTGGCTAACTTGTTCAAGAAGAGCGCAAAGGAGTTGTTCGGCGAAGCCATGGACAAAGCAGACGCCATCCGTCAAGATGCTGCTGAAAAGGCGAAGCGTTGGGTAAAGAAGCGTAAGGACAATGCTGGTCATGGTGTTGTTACTGGGACTGGTACTCCTCCTTCCACTCCTCCCGTCGGGGGTGGTGCTGCGACAGAGGGACCGCATCGCAAGGAGATCATCAAGGCCAGTACCAAGTCGCTCTTGGAGAAGATGCAGCAGGACGAGAGCTCGGCGAGTCCCATGGCTGCTCTGGCTCGCCGGCATCAGTCAGGGCTTTGGTCTTGACAACCACCATGAAGGTATGCACGGCATCAGTGGCATGCCATGGGGGAGGGGGGGGGTGGGGGGGGGGGCAAACCCGAAGAGCCCATACGGGTGGCTATGAGCCTTATCCGTCAGGGCGCGAAGGTCCCCCCCCCACCCTGGAGCTCAACAAGGTCAATGGAGATGGTGGTTCGTTTTCCCCTGGCGCAGGGAGGCCAGCCACGTCAGCTACAGTGGTTCAGAGTAAAATGGATTATGCAGATCACGATCCCTTCGATGATCTGTGCGACGATATCGAGGGTAGCCAGTTGCCAGTCCCTGAGTCTGCGCATGTCCAGTCGTCAACGTCTCTAGCGGCGTCGGCAGGCGATGGTAATCCTTTTGTGGGCTTTCCTGCGTACACCAAGCCGTTCACTGTCGATCAGGATGCAGCCCGTCGAAGTTCGAGCGCACGAGTTTGGCAGAGGTCTGCGGTTGACATTACCGCAAGTTCGACGCGACAGAGCAAGGCGAAGTTTCGGTCGTCGGTGCTGTTTGCCAACATCACCGAGTGGGGACCTCAGGCTCATCGATATGTTGTCAATCAGGATCGTTATAGCGTATTGATGCTCTGTGAAATGCATGTTCTTCCCAGCAGAGACGAAGAGGTTCGGCAGCTTCTGGGCAAGGATAAGTGGCGAATGTTCAGTACGCCCTCCAGACCGTCGGGTCGGTCCTTGGGTGGCAATTCAGGCGGTGAAGCTATTCTTGTTCGATCTCATGTAGCTGCGACGTCCTTTGCTCACTTGTCGGTTGGTTCCAAACATCCTCAGATGGCTTTACGGCAGTTGCATGGCATCTTGCGGGTAAGAACGTTGTTATGATTTCTTCATATTTGTGGCCCAAGTACGGCATGCGTGGGCCCAACAAGGATACTTTGCGTTCGCTCACTGGATTTGTTCGGAGTCTATCAGATCTTTGGGTGATTCTGGCGGATTGGAATCACAAGCCTGACGAGATGATGAAGACAGGTTACCCTGAGTTGTTGGATACTGATTTCTTGTTGCCGTCGTGCAAGGTGACCTGCGATCAAGGGTCAGGTACGTTGATTGACTACGCGGTCATTTCCAAAGGGTTAAAGGACTTGGTCAGTCTGGAGCCCGATTTGGAGGTGCCGTGGAAGACGCATTGCGGACTTCGTCTCACTTTCAAGGTTGCTGGTAAAGATGTGTGGTACCAGAAGTTGCGAGTACCGCGTGCTCTACATCAAGCTGATAGGCCAAAGGTTCTCCCTGACCCGAGGTCCAAGACGTCTCAGCGCCGTGAACTTCTACGTGTTCAACGACGAGAACGGCCCCCCGAAGAGCTACGTGCTGCCTTCGATGAGATTCATCCTGCTGCGGACCAGATCCAGCCAGATCCGTCAGCTGCGATCTACCATATCACTGAGAGGCAGTGGGAGCTGGCGTGGAACGAGGAGGCACACCAGTTCGCGGCGGAGCCGAGGCAATTCTTACATAGTGCGAGGGAAAAAGAAACCCAGAGTGTCAATGATCTGCTCGGTCGGTGGGCGTCTTCCCTGGAGAAAATCAGTCTGGACGCCTCGGAGGTCCCTGAGTCCGGTCGGGGCCCTGTTCTGGGCCGTGCCTGTGGTTCGAAGCTCGTCTGGGCAAAAGCCAGATCCAGTCCTGGGCGTGCCCACCTGAAGAAAGGCGCTGCTGAGTGGCGGGGGGATCTTACCACGCTTTTGCTTCGCTTTTCAGCTCTTCGCGAAAATGGCAGCCACGCGGCTCAGCAGCGTCAATGTCAGCAACTCCTCAACAAGGTGTGCCTTTTGGCTCTCGACCCTGACACCTCGGTGCTGGGCTCTCTTGAGCCTGAGGTTCGTGAGTTGTTGGAGTTGTTGGCAAATCTCGATTTAGTTTCCGATTCGGACCTGCCTGAGCTCAGGCAGCGCGCCCAGGTGCGTCATGGCAGGGCCTCGCGCAAGGCCATCGCCGCAGGACGCAAAGGTTTTGGAAAATGGGCCGATGAGCAGTGGAAGGCCAAGCCTGGCCGCGCCCATGATCACGTTAAAGCGTTGTCCAGGCCGCCCCCAGAGATAATGGTTTCTGGCAAAACTTCGTCGGATCCCGTCTCGGCCATGAGATCGAAGCGCGCATTTTGGCAACGGGCGCGGGCAGACCCTGTGGCTTCGGCTTCTGATTTGCA
Source organism: Prorocentrum cordatum (assembly GCA_963575745.1). Lineage (NCBI taxonomy): Eukaryota > Dinophyceae > Prorocentrales > Prorocentraceae > Prorocentrum > Prorocentrum cordatum. The sequence continues at coordinate 547,366 of CAUYUJ010019405.1, read as the reverse complement.
AGCTGCGGTGGACCGTGCCCTGCAGAGAGCTGCTGAGGATCCTCTTCCCCCTCTCGAGCCCGAGGAAGTCTCCTCGCTCCTGTCTCGTCCGGTTTCTCAAAGAGCTCCAGGTGTTGATGCGATCTCGGTCCAAGATATCCCCCCCGTCCGCCATTGCCGATCTCACCCAGCTGTTCAATATGGTAGAGAAGCTTGGAGTGTGGCCTGAACAACTGTTTGTCACCTTGAGTGCGCTGTTGCCGAAGCCAAAGGGTGGTGACCGCACCATAGGGTTGATTGCTAGTGTGATCGTGTTTCTCCTGGGGGCCCAGATAGCCACTCTCCTTCTCGACATCGAGAAGTTCTACGATTCTCTCAGTCTGGTTCTCCTAGTTCAGACTGCGGAAAGACTCGAATTGCCTGCCACTGCCACTGTGATTGTTATGGAGTTGCAAGTGCATGTAGCACCTAGGCGTATGAAAGGAGCTGGTGGAGTCAGCGACCCAGCGTGACCGACGAAGTCTATCGTTGCGGGTTCTCATCTTGGCGCCCCAATCGCCAAGACGTTTTTGTTTCCGATTCTGAAGAAGGCCCATATTGTTAGGCCAGGTGGTAGTGTGCAGCTGTGGTCTTTTATTGACGACACCGTTGCTAGATGCGAAGGTCACCCGACTTTCGTTCAGCCTGCGTTTTCTAAGGTTTCCCAGGCTCTGGCCCAGGGGCCTCGGGAGTAACGGTTGGTCTTTTTCGGACAAAACTTGTTTACTGCGCACCAGTAAGAGTCTAGCGAACTCGCTGGGTCGTTTTCCCCTCGGCGTGGAGGTGCCTCGCCAGGTCGCCAAGGCTGCTGTCGACCTCGGGGTCGACTGAAGGCAAAGCGAGGAGAATTGCCAAGTCGAAGGAGCGTCTCAAAAGGCGGCTCATCGTTTCGGTCGAATTCGCAAGTTGAGGAGGTCTGCCAAACTAAATAGAATTTCTCAGGGCCTGTGGACCACAGGAGCGCTCCTCCAAGCATCCTATGGCCATCAGTGTAACGGTTCCCTTCCCTCGGTGGCGGTCAAGCTCCGCCGCCAAGCCGCACAGGCCATTGCGGGCAAGGGGGCTGGCAGGTGTCTCACGTCAATAGTGTGTCTGCACATGGGTAGGAAGGAGTCCGCGCCTGAGCTCAGGCGCCAGCTGGTCTTCGAGTGGCTGATGGTTTGGCGATCGACTCCATCCCTTCACCCTCGGGTCCTTCGCGCGCGGTCGTTCTTGCGTCCCCGATCGTTGGATCCCAAGACCAGGTGGGCTCGCGTCAAGGACCCAGTCAGCGCTGTCATTGCAATATTATATGATGCAGGATGGTCTCCCCGCCTGGCCAATGCTTGGCCCAGGCCGTCGGCCCAGGGAGAGGAGACTCGGCAGTTGCCGACGGCGCCTGGCCCAGGTTTCGAGGCCCACGATGCCGATTTCACTGAGTTGTTAGACGAACTTTTAGATGATATTCAGAGTAAGTTGCGGCGCCAGGCTTCGGGGCACTTCGAAGGGGGCGGTTTGGAGCTGGGGGGCGGCGACTTGCACTGTGCTCGACAGGAAGCCAAGCGGCTCGAGAAACGTCAAGGGTTTGCGTCGCTTGGGTTTCAGAATGCGGTTGTTTCAGGGGGACAGTGGCCGCGGGTCAGGATGGCTGATTGCGGCTACGAGGTCTCGCGCATCTGTCCCGGGTGTGAATCAGAAGAGGAAACGCTTTTCCACCGCATCTGGACTTGTTGCAAAAATGTTGGTGCAGAATTTGAGAAGTCCGATTGTTTGTTGATGCAGGCTCAGGCTCAGCATCAACTCAGTCCTGCTTTTTGGTTGAGAGGTATTCCTCCCTGCGATTGGACCCCCCCCCCCCCCCCCGAGGCGCAGCGCTATCCTGTCGAGCAAGTGGCGCTGTACGGCCCTGACTCCTTCGGGGCTCTCGAACCCCATCCCGAGTTCGGTCGGGCCGTTCTGTTCGGCGATGGCTCTGGAGGAAAATTCAGCTCTGATGTGCGTCGACGGCGTTGCGGTTACGCTGTTGTGGCGCTCGGAAGAGTTGAAGGGGGTGAGTGGGCCCTGTCCGCGGGCGCTCGTACTGTTGTTGGAGGGCGAAGGCAGACGGCCCCCAGGGCCGAACTTTGTGCTGTCGCCCTTGCTCTGGAGTCTGTGCAGGATCCTTTTCAGTTCGCGACTGGCCATCAGCCTCTCGCTCGTGCGTGGCTGTCTGGCAGGGTTCGTTCCACGGTTGGCTCCAATCAGGACCTCTGGAGTCGCACCAGGGCCGCCCTTGGAGATCGTTCCCAGGACAGCGCGCAGATTAAATGGATCCCGTCTCACACTGAGGCGAGAGAACATGATACTGACCCGTTCCTAAAACAGGGCAACGCTCTGGCTGATGAAAGAGCGGGTTTGGCGGCGGGACAGGGGTCGCTGTCGTGTCGCGTCGACTCTCTTGAGACGGATCGGCGGGATGCCATGGGAGTGATTGTTCGAGCAAGGGCTCGTAAAGCGCTTGAGTTGGCAGCCGCTGCGGACCCCTGGAGCGGCGAGAGGCTGCCCAAGGACCGCAAACCCCCCGCCCCCGCTCTCTCTCGCGCCCTTGTTTCTTCCAGCCACCAGTTTTGCAATTTCAACAGTAAGTTCCGGTGCGAGAAATGTCGGATTGTGGCCCCTGCGTCCAGAATCCTTGAGGTCGCGGCCACTCCGTGCCAAGGCCTCCTCCCTGCCCGTGAGTTTGGTCCAGGGGGCTCAGGTGCTGTGGCTGCGGGAGTTTCTGCGCACCCGCCCCATGTCTCGCAAGTTTGGGATACATATTGTCTCACGTTCTGCAGACAGCGCGGGCATTATGCAACCCTCGACGGCCGTTACCTAGAGGCCGCCTGCGAGCCTTTAACTCGTAAGGGCCGAGGGAATTTATCTCGCATCGATAAGGGCTTGTATCCGAGACGAGAAGGCGTGGCAACTAGGCTTCAAGCTGTGCTGGCGCAACGAAGTCTCGGCTAGCCCTCTTTTCTCACGCGCACGTCCAGCGCTTAGCCAAATAGTTCAGATAGTTCCTCCTCCTCCTCCTCCTCCCTCTCCTCCTCCTCCTCCTCCTCCTCCTCCTCCTCCTCCTGGTCATCATCATCCCGTTCCTCCTCCTCGCCAGATCCCTCGAACATGATGGGCCCTTCTGTTTGCAAGCAGGGGTTCCCCCTGCAGCCCCGCAGGCGACCCAGCGAGCAAGGCGCAGGCGGAGCGTCGCAAAAAGCTTGCGACAGCGGGACACGGACCCAAAAACTCGCGCGCTCAACATCACACCCGCTCCCCTGCCTTGACCGCGACGCTCGCACGCTGCTCGCCTGATCCTGTCCACCTCCTGCCATGGCCCATGGCCTGGGCCGAATCCTGCGTTCCGAAATATGCAACAACTTGCCGCGCGATGAGAACGCCCTCCACACCAACTGTCATCCTGTGTAGTTATGGGCCAGGCCGTGGATGGACAGCCTCAGGGCGCGGTGCCTATGTTGGCGCCTGCCAAGGCCATGGCCACACACTTTTTTGTAGAGGGCAGGGACCAGCAAGGCACACAAAGAACAACCTTCATGACAAGGATGGCATACAAGCAAGGCATCGCCTTATAGTAGACGCACCCACGGATGAACCAAGGATGGACTAAGTGGTCAACCCTCAAGACCGTTTATCAAACGCCACTTACGGGGACGGTGCGTCTCTGCTCCGTCCTTGAATTCGGGAGTCAACTTGGCCATCGCCTGCATGTAAATGACGCCGTTCGGTTCAATTGACCCTGACGAACTGACAATGATCATCGTCTGATGGGTGCACCAGTATTGCTGCACTTCGAAATTATTTGAGGGTGCTTGGACGGCCCTCGGGGATAGGAACATCTCCTTTGACATGCCTGCGCGTGTCTTTCGATGGTTTCCGCTTCCCGTGAGTCCGTTAGGTGGCGCCGCGATCGGTGACACTGGTCATTCAAAACCCCGTGAACCTCAATTTTCATCCCACGCGGACCCGTATCCGCGATACTCTGTCTACCTCAATCTCTGACAAGGACCAGCTGGACTGGCACCGCGCGCCGCACGATCTGCCCTCCGCCACCGCATGTTTAAACGAAGAAAAACTGCATCAATCGCCGAGCGCGTTCCACCACTCGCACAGTGCCTACTCGCAAACGACCGGAAAAAAACACCCGTCTGCTTTGATGTACTTTATCGTAGATCCCCCGCGGGGGATCGAGGCCATTTGCGAGTAGTTACTTCGAGGATAGTGGAACGCGGTCGTCGAATCAACACAAACTGTCGGAATTCCGAGCGGACCTCTTGGAACGGCGCTGGCCCTCCCCCCCCAGCACGCGGAGCGCGCCAGGGGCGGCGCTGGAGGCGTCGCCAGGGGGGCCCAGCACCGATCCGAGAAATCCGCGCGGACGCCCGAGAGTTCATGCGTATGCAAGGTGTCTTCCTCGACTGCTGGCTGCGCCAGAATCCCCCACCGGCTGGAGCTACGTTGCCAGCCCCAGCCTGCGACGCGCTCCTCCACGGGCTCGAAGCCGATGATGCGCGGCGGCGTTGCTTCGTCAGCGCCGCGGTTCGCCGGCACTCAGGCCGCGCTGGGTCTCCCAGGGCACGCTGGAAGAAGCTGCAATGGCGTCCGCTGCGCTGGCGCGTCTGCCAGGGCCACAGAGGAGGACCGCGGCAGCGCGCAGGGCTCGTCGTCCCAGCGATCCGCGCTTAATTTGGATCTCTTTTTCGTGGACTTTGTTCGGGCTGCCGCCCTGCTGGTTTGTGCGCGTTCGGCCAGACGTTACAGAAATGGCATCCTGACCTTGTTGATGCGCGACCGACAGGATCGACTTCATGACGTCCAAGACAGAAGCGTGGTAGACTCGCGATGTCTTTCGGTCGGGGGCGGGAAACGCCCATTGGCTGATAAATGAAAAGGGTGAGAGGGTTCCTGGAACTCCTCTCGCTTGGCCACGCACGCTTTTGAACTAACTGATCGGCCACTGTAAGCTTGGATTCGCGTCTGGGAGCACAATGCGGAAACTTGCATTGATCTCTCACCAGACGCCACGGGCCTGGATTTCCCTGTGCGGCGATTGAATAAATGCTCCGCACGTCTCTTTGATCGTCCGCCGCTCGGCCTCCAGTAAACATCGCTCTGTTCCACGAGGGTCTTATGACGTGTTCAATGCTGCTCTCAACTGTGATCTTCATGTTTGAGAAGTGCGAAATGCTTCGCACATGGATTTGGATTCGCCTAGCTGCTGGAACGGTTCGAATCCACAAACCCAACCGAACTGAGCACTCTCCCGCACGTGTGGGCCCGGCTTCGCAGACCCGTGATCTGGGAGCGGTACCTCGCGCAGAATTCGCCACTGCCTTGGGGCAACCGTGCTGGGTGCACGTCAACGGGCGCATTTGTTCACAACTCGATCTGCCACCGTGCCCTGTGCACGTTGAGCTGTTTAGAAAAATTCTAAGTTCTAAGAAGGGCCCCGCCCGTACCAGCACCACCTGCATGCATCGCCCCCCCTCCAAAGGACACGATCCCTCGAAAAAAACGGATCCGCGCTCACGAGGCCACAACTCCTCGCTAAAAACGATGGATCCGCGTCCCGAGCTTCCAAGACGGCACATGCAAGCAAACAAGGACACGAAGATGGCCCAAGATGCCGCGAAGACGGCTCAGGATGCCCCCAAGGCACCAAAGATGGCCTCAATGCGGCCAAAGGTGCCTCCAAGAGGGCCCAAAAGATGAGGACCTACAACAGGGTTCGAGGAAGCCCAAATCATGTATGCCCCTTGGATGTTTGAACGATTGTTACATTCCCAATCAGCTCCAGACGGCCCAAGAAGCCTTCACGATAACCCCAAGACGGCCCAAGAGGCCCCCAAGAGGGTCCCAGGATGTCCCAAGAGCTCCCACGATGGCCCAAGAGGCATCCAAGACGACCCCAAGACAGTCCAAGAGAGCCTCCCGCGAAGACCTCAGAAGACCGCTCGATGACCCAAGGTGGCCCTACGACGGATCCCAGACACCCACCATACGGCCAAGAGGGCCCCACGACGGCCCAAGAGAGCCCCAAGACGGGGTAAGAGGGCTCGAAGATGGCCCAAAAGGGCACCAAGAGACTTCCAAGACTGCATCACAGGAGCCCAAGACAATCCCAAGACGGCAGAAACGAGCTCCATAAGAGCCCCTGAACTAGCGAAGACGTGTGACGGTTGACATCAATGAGAACTTGCGTCTAGAGGGTATTGGGCAGATGGCAAAACGCTTGGCATGCCCCGTCACAAGTTAGAATCAAGCGTTGCGCCTAACGCCACAGTAATGTATGTGTTGAGTTTCGACCTTCGTGATGCGCCCTCCCTCTCCCCGCGGCATGTTTTACGGCATGCGCTGCCTGGGCTCAGAAGCGCGAACGCCGTGCGAAACTTGGAGCTCGTACGCATCGCATTCGTTTGATTCAGCGTTCGGCTGGTCACCGCTCTTCCATGACTTGGCGCACACGGCTCACGCCGCTTGTTGCGCACACGTGTGTCTGGGATCGCGGTATCTCGCTTGCATTCCCTCTGGAACACCGTGACAGCTCCCAGCGGTGCCTCGGTCGCGTGCGATTACCCAGTCCTTTTGACCCTCCCATGGTCATAGCAGGCAGATGCTACACGAATCACGAATGCACGGTGGGTATAAAAGTCTTCTGCATTTACACCAACAAAATGTGCACACTGACCCCAGCTGATGAAAGTTCCTGCGCCTTCAGGGAGGGTACCAACGTGTGAGTTCGAGCTTATCCCTACCCCTAAGATCAGCAGGCCCAAGGCGATGGCAGTCCCAGAGAGGTGCCCCTAGAAACTGAGGGGACCCTTGAAATCGGAGAAGAAATGGCGTGATGCCAAGCTCAGCGGCAGGGATGTGCTTCGAGCTGGTGATCATGGGAGCTCGGCGCTGGATCCGACCTCAAGATGCAACAAGAACAAGACTGCATAAACATAAACGTCTGGGGGTCAACGCGGACTTCTTTTGGAGGCCTGGAAATGGGCACCAACACCAACACAGGGGGTTGCCTCCACAGGGAGAAGACGATCCTATATTTCGGTGTTAGTGGTACTATTTCGGCCACCTTGGAAGCCAGAATATTACCACCATCACCGAGATCGGGATCGTCTTCCCTCGGTGGAGGCACACCGCCGATCTTGGTGTTGGTGTCAACCTCTAGGCCTGCGATAAACATGAACTTCTGGGGCTCAACGCGGACTTCCTGGATCGGCGCTGGAGCCCGGGGCGGTGCCGGCGGCCCCGCCAGGTGAGCCCAGCGCCGATCCGAAGAAAGCCGTGCGGACCTGCGACCCGGAGAGGGCGGGAGCGGTCGGCATCGAGTCGGGAAGTCGAACCGGATCGGAGTGCGCGCGGGATCGGGCCGCATCGGCCACGGGGCCCCGAGCCGGATGGGGATCGACTGCACCAGGGTGCACGACAGCGCAAGCATCAGGCCGCATCGGATCGTCGGGACTTCAGGATCGAATCAGGTCGGGACCGCCGGAAGCGATGTCAAATCGGATCGATCGGATCGAGATGGACCCGGATGAGGAGGCGTCGAGCCCAGCTGGGCGTGGCCCCGTCGCTAGCCTGGCGGCACCGCCGCGGGAACCGTGTGGCACAGGCAGCCAGCCGCCCAGCCACCGACAGTCACCGAGAATGACCTCCCGCTCGCCGAGACGGCAAAGACGTGATGCCGAGCCGGCAAAAACGGGGCCCAGCAGCCAGCGCCCAGCGGCGAGCCCCGCTGCAGTGGGCCTCTGGGCCGCCGCTAGGTCGCCCGCCCGCTGCGGCGGGCACCGGGGCCACCTTCGTGCAGCGCCGCATCGCTGAGCTCCAAGCTCAGGCGCCTGCCTTGCAGGCGGCAGCTCGACAGCAGATGGCTGCCCACGCCTAGGTGGGATCGGGGATCGCGCCGCATCGCCGATGCATCGCCGATGCATCGGCGATACATTGGCGATGCACCGGCGACGTCGGGGAGAAAATCGGGTTCCACATCGAGCCGCATCGCCGATGCATCGGTGATCCGGCGCGGTCCGCCGACCACATCTGCGCGGACCCCATCAGGGAGGCCCAGAGACCTCGCCTCGGACACCCAACGGCTACAGCACCACATAGCGCCAGAGGGCAGTGGCAGCCGTGCCCGAGCCAGAAGGCAGCACGGGCCGAGCGGCGGCGAGTCTGGCGGCCCTCATTTGCCCAGGCCCCGCGGCCTCCAGCACGGCTGCTGCAGCTGGCTTGGCCCGGGCTGCGGCTCGCCTGCCAGGAGCAGGCCGCCTGACCGGCAGCGCGGCCCGAGGCGGCCGCCGCGGCAGCGCCACCGGGCTCCCGCGAGTCCAGCCTCCCTGGGGCCGCGAACGCCAGCCTGCGGACACGGCGCCGCGGCCCGCCAAGGGGGGTCCGCTCTGGCTCCGCCCATGGAACTTCGCCAATTTTTGTTCATCCTCAGCAGGCACTGGGTTTATGTCGGGCGTGTTTCCCTACAGGGGGATTTTCGACGAGAAATAAAAGATATCCCAAAAATACCCCAAACAGGCCCAAAAATACTCAAAAAATAGCCCCCAGACTGTATTTGGACTATTTTTTGATTATTTTTGAAGTATTTTTAATTTTCCGTCGAAAATCCCCCTGTAGGGGGACAGGCCCGACTTAACACTGGGTGGCAAAAGCCTCGCCTGTTGCGTGCCGTGGTTCTGGGTGGGCCGCGGAGAGCTACTCTTGCTCTCGCCAAGGCGCCCATGCTGCCACCGAGTCCAGCCCGTGGTCACTAGCGGTCCGAGCGCGAACACACTGTTGATCCCCGTCGCACGGCTTGTCAGTCACGCTCGCCCCCTGACTAACGTTCGAGGCAGGGTCCTCTCCTGTCTCGGCCATGAGGTCGAAGTCCCACCAGCCTTTCAAGGCGTGAGTGGTTTGGGAAATTTCCCCTTCCAACCCCCTTCTTCCCCGTCGAGTTTACCCATCCCCCTACCCCCTACCCCTGGACCTGGACGGGGAGGGCCGCGAGGGATTCGAGCGTCCGAGATGGCCTCGGCGAGAAGGCAGAATTCACTGACTTGACCAAGGTTTTCACCACAGGTTGGCCTCCTGGGGGGGCATAGACGAGTCCCCCCCTTCTCGGATCGAACTCCTCCGAGATGGCCGCGAGATGGCCCCCGAGGCTCGCCAGAGTGCCCCAAGAGAGACCCAAGAGGCGCCCAGGAGACCCCAAGAGCCCCCAAGAGCCCCCCCATAGGCAACCAGGACGTACCAAGATGCCCCTGGGGCCGCCAAGAGCCCCCCCATAGGCAACCAGGACGTACCAAGATGCCCCTGGGGCCGCCAAGAGCCCCCCAAGACGCCCCAAGGGGACTCCGAGAACCTATCGAAAGACATGCGAAGAGACTCCGAGAGGCATCAAAGAGGCCTGTGGCCATTCTGATCGCCCTCCTCCTCCTCCTCCTCCTCCTCCTCCTCCTCCTCCTCCTCCTTGCTCCTCCTGTTCCTCATCCGCGTATTCCTGATCCCTCCTCAGGGCAATTCGTCGGGGCATCGTTTCTGGATGAGCTGGTGGGGGTACTTTTTTGATCGCGACCGCGCCGAAAGCAGTCGGGCGCAACAAACTAAGCGGCGGCCTAAATTACGCGCAACGGGAGAGGAAAAGAGGGGCAGGAGGATACAGAGGGGGGAGGAACAAACAGGAGGCGGGCCTCGCTGTCGCTCAGAGGAGGGGAGCTGGTGGGGTTACGCGAGGCGTCTAGAATTGCCTGAAGTGCCGCAGCCTGAATACTGCGTTCCCAAGGGCGGACGGCCCCCTCTTCTTCAATCAGCCTGGGCGCACGCCGAAAACGCCCGACGGGCAGCTGTCGACCTGCCATCTACTCGGACCGGCTGCCACCCTCCTCCCTCTCCCTTCTCCTGCCTCGGTCCTCCTCCTCGTCGTGCTCCTCGGCCTCCTCCGCCTCCGCATCCTCTTCCGCCTCCTCCTCCTCCTCCTCCTCCTCCTCCTACTCCTGATCATCATGATCGTCGTGATCATCATCATCATCATCATCATCATCATCATCATCATCATCATCATCATCATCATCATCATCATCATCATCATCATCATCATCATCATCATCATCATCATCATCATCATCATCATCATTCATCATCATCATCATCATCATCATCATCATCATCATCATCATCATCATCATCATCATCATCATCATCATCATCATCATCATCATCATCATCATCATCATCATCATCATCATCATCATCATCATCATCATTCATCATCATCATCATCATCATCATCATCATCATCATCCTCATCATCATCATCATCATCAGCATCATCATCAGCATCATCATCAGCATCATCATCATCATCCTCATCATCATCATCATCATCCTCATCAGCATCATCATCATCATCATCATCATCAGCAGCACCATCATCATCAGCATCATCATCAGCATCATCAGCATCATCATCATATTCCTCCGCCTCATCATGAGCATCAACAGCATCATCATCATCATCATCATCATCAGTATCATCAGCATCATCATCATCAAAATCATCATCAGCCACATCATCAACATCATAATCACGCCCATCATCGTACATCATCAGCAGCATAGTCATCAGCATCTGCAGCATACTCCTCATCAGCAGCAGCATCAACACCATCATCAGCATCATCATCAGCATCAGCATCATCATCGTCGTCATCATCGTCAGCAGCATCAGCATCAGCATCAGCATGAGAATCATAATCATCAGCATCATCAACACCATCAGAATCATCCGCATCATCAACACCATCATCGGAATCAGCATCATCAGCATCATTAACTTCACCCGCATCATCAACTGCATCAGCATCATCAGCATCAGCATCTGCATCAGCATCATCATCATCAGCATCATCATCACATCAGAAAGAGCGTGTTCTACCGCTGCTGGCGGAAAACCAGGGGGGGTCACTACCGGTTCGAACCCCTCCCCCCCCCCCCCACCCGAAAACCGGGGGGGGTCACTACCGGTTCGAACCCCTCCCCCCCCCCCCCCAAGCTCATCATGAAAATGGGGGGGGGGTCACTACCGGTTCGAACCCTCCCCCCCCCCCCCTCGAAAACCGGGGGGGGGCACTACCGGTTCGAACCCCCCCCCCCTCGAAAACCGAGTGGGGGTGCGGACAGTGGTGGGGACGGTGTTGGTGGGGACAGTGGTGAGGGGACAGCGGGACAGTGGTGGGGACAGTGGGACAGTGGGACAGTGGTGGGGACGGTAGTGGTGGGGACAGTGGTGGGGACAATGGTGGGAACAGGGGGGGACAGTGGACAGTGGTGGTGACGGTGGTGGTGGGGACAGTGGTGTGGGGACAATGGGAATGAGGTGGAAACAGTGGGACAGTGGAGGGTACAATGGTGGTGGGGACAGTGGTGAAGGCGGTGGCGAGGACGGCGGTGGGACAATGGGACAGAGGTACAGTGGGGACAGTGGTGGGGACAGTGGGGACAGTGGTGGGAACAGTGGGACAGCTCAGTGGGACAGCGGAGGAGTCAGTGGGACAGTGGGGACAGTGGGGATAGTCGGGCAGTGGTTGGGGCCGTGGAGACAGTGGGGAGAGTGGAACCGTGGTGGGAACAGTTCTGGGGACAGCGGGGACAGTGCGACAGTGGTGGGGCCACTGGTGGGGACAGTAGGGGCGGTGGTGGAACCAGTGGGGACAGCGGTGGTGAGGACAGTGGTGCTGGGAACACCAGTGGGGGATGTGATGCGGACGGTGGTGGGGACCGGGAGTCGTTTGCTGGCGGTGAGTAGGGGGGGGGGGTTCGAACCGGTAGTGACCCCCCCGGTTTCCGGATCGGAGGGTAGGGGGGGGGGGGGGGGAGGGGTTCGAACCGGTAGTGACCCCCCCCCGGTTTTCGAGCGGGAGGGGGGGGGGGAGGGGTTAGGGGGGGGGGGTTTTGCGGAGGGAGGAGGGGGGGGGGGAGGGGTTCCAGCAGGAGGGGGGGGATTTTCGGAGGGGGGGGGGGGGGGGCGACCCCCGGGTTCCGGAGGAAAAGGTTGGCAATTTTCCACAGTAAAGCGGCGGTGGATCACGCTCTCTCTCTCACATCAACACCACCATGATCATCAGCAGCAGCATCATCACCAGCACCACCATCATCACCAGCACAACCATCATCACCACCAACATCACCATCATCATCATCAGCAGCATCATCATCGTCATCGTCATCGTCATTCTCATCATCAGCATCAGCATCATCAACATCATCAGCATCATCATCAGCATCGGCATCGACATCGCAATTGTCATCGCCATCGTCATCGTCGTCGTGTTATCATCACCATCGTCGTCGTCGCCACCACCACCATCAGCATCGTAACCACCACCATCAACGCCATGAGCAGCAGACTCATCACCAACACCACCATCCTCAGCAGCAGCAGCATCACCATCATTACCATCATAACCATCATCAGCATGAGCATGATCATCATCATCATCAGCATCATCATCATCATCATCATCATCATCATCATCATCATCATCATCATCATCATCATCATCCTGCTCAGCATCATGACCATCATCATCAGCATCATCAGCGTCATCAGCATCATCAGGATCAGCTTCTTCAGCATCATCAGCAGCATCATCATTACTTGTATCATGTTCATCAACATCATCATCATCGGCAGCATCATCATCACCAAAATCGTCATCTTCACCATCATCCTCATCACCATCGTCATCATCATCATCATCATCATCATCATCATCATCATCATTGACATCATCATCATCATCATCATCATCATCATCATCATCATCTTCATCATCATCATCATCATCATCATCATCATCATCAGCATCATCATCATCATCATCATCATCATCATCATCATCATCATCATCATCATCATCATCATCATCATCATCATCATCATCATCATCATCATCATCATCATCATCATCATCATCATTGCCATCATAATGATCATCATCATGGTCGTCATCATCATCATCATCATCAGCAGCAGCATCATCATCAGCATCATCGCCATCCTCCGCCTCCGCCTCCTCCTGTTGTTCTCGTTGGTTTCCTCGTTCATCAGGATCAGCTTCTTCAGCATCATCAGCAGCATCATCATCATCATCAGGATCAGCTTCTTCAGCATCATCAGCATCATCAGGATCAGCTTCTTCAGCATCATCATCAGCATCATCAGGATCATCAGCATCATCAGGATCAGCTTCTTCAGCAGCATCTTCAGCATCATCATCAGGATCAGCTTCTTCAGCATCATCAGCAGCATCATCATTACTTGTATCATGTTCATCAGCATCATCATCATCGGCAGCAGCAGCATCATCACCAAAACCGTCATCTTCACCATCATCCTCATCACCATCGTCATCATCATCATCATCATCATCATCATCATCATCATCATCATCATCATTGACATCATCATCATCATTGTCATCATCATCATCAGCATCATCATCATTGCCATCATAATCATCATCATCATCATGGTCGTCATCATCATCATCATCAGCAGCAGCAGCATCATCATCAGCATCATCGCCATCCTCCTCCTCCGCCTCCTCCTGATCATCCTCAGCTGCCGCGGCTCGTCTTCCCCCTGCTCTTCCCCCCTCCTCCCCCTCCTTCCGGGGCCGGTCGCCCCAGCGCCACCCTGTCCGCCCCGGTGGCTCAGATGGTGTCGTTGGTGTCCTCCTTCACCTGGCGGTCCGCGCGCCCCCCGCCCGCGGGCGCACCTCTGGCCGCTGGCCGGTGGGAGCCCCCCGTGCGCACACGCCGCTCGGCATCCTCACGCACAACAGCCTCCTCAACGCCTTCGATCCTCCTCGCTCCTCGCTCCTCGCTCCTCCTCCTCCTCCTCCTTCTCCTCCTCCTCCTCCTCGACGCCTTCCAGCCTCCTGCCCCCATCTCGGCCCCAGCCTGGAACATATCCCTATCCCTATGTTGGGCATCGCCTCATCGCGATGGCGATCTTGGGGATTTCCTCGGCTTCTGAGCGTGTATCCCTAAGATTGTCATCTCCCTTTAGCGTGTCAATCTTAGGGATAGGGATAAGTTCGAAGCTGGTGAATCTCGGCCCCACCCACCAGCGAGCATCAGTGCCGACGCCGCCGCCTGTCCCGTGACCCGACTGGGATCGAAACGGCCCGTGTCGCGCGGACCCTCCAGGGCCTCCAGGTCGTCGTTCTTCTTCTTGTTCTCGATCGGCACCGTGAACTGCGCCTGTCCACGCCCACGCCCGCCAGAGCGCGCAGGAGGAGGAGGAGGAGGAGGAGGAGGAGGAGGAGGAGGAGGAGGAGGAAAGGAGGAGGAGGAGGAACAAGAGGAGCAGGGAAGAGCGAGGAAAAGCGAGAAGGAGAAAAAGACGAGGAGGAGAGAGGAAAGGTAGACGAAGGAGAAAGACGAGGCGGAAGCGGAGGAGGACGATGAGTCGGACGATGACGAACACATGAAGGAGGAGGAGGAGGAGGAGGAGGAGGAGGAGGAGGACGGGGACGAAAGGCGCTCCCCCTCCTCCTACCGTCGCCAAAACCCACTCCTCTCTCCCATCTTCCCGCTTCACCTCTTCCTAGTCGACCGCTTCCCCTGACCGTCCAAATCCTCGTCCTCCTCCTCGTCATCCACCGTATCCGCCTCCTCGTTCTCCACTCCCTCCTCCAACGTGTCCTCCTTCTCCCCCTCCTTTCCCTAATCATCATCATCATCATCATCATCATCATCATCATCATCATCATCATCATCATCATCATCATCATCATCATCATCATCATCATCATCATCAGCATCAGCATCAGCATCAGCATCAGCATCAGCATCAGCATCAGCATCAGCATCAGCATCAGCATCATCAGCAGCATCAGCAGCATCAGCATCAGCATCGTCACCAGCAGCAGCATCGACACTCTCACCGTCTTCATCGCAAACAACGACGACGACGATGACGATGACGCCGACGACGACGACAGCAACAGCAACAGCATCAGCAACAGCAGCATCAACAACAACAACAACAATAACAGCAGCAACAACGACAACAACGACTATCAGTTTAATGCTGCTCGCTCGTATCTGCTCGCGTGTACTTTAACACGTGTATCCCAAACCCTTGATACCCGCCCTCTTCGTTTTCGATCGTACCCCCCTCGGGGTAAACCTCTTTACCTGCAACAAGTATTTCGTGCAGCCCCTGAGGCAGGGGAAGAGAGGGAGGATGGAAAGAAGGGGCAAGGGGAAGGGAGGAGGATGGAGCACGAGAGTGAGTAGCACAAGGGGGGCTACGTAGGAGCAGAAAACAAGTGGCAAAACCAGACGGGCAGATTGCGCGGATAGGCCCTAACGGGCGGGTCGGGAAGGCGGGCCCAGGCGGCCAGGTCGAGCAAGCGGGTTGCTGAAGCGTGCGTCCTCCATGAATCGCGAGGAACTCTCGAGCGATAGCGCCATCTGCAACGGGGCCACGAAGGGCAGCAAGAGGCCCACGAAGGAACAGGGCCACGAAGGGCAGCGAGGGGGTCACGAAAGGCTGCAACGGGGCCACGAAGGGCAGCGAGACGCCCGATTCCTAAGTAAGCTGCGAGGGAGTCCTAGGCGTGAGCGAGACTCCTGGGCGACTGAGTGTCGGGAGCGCGGCGCTTGAGTAGTGTGCGGGGGAGCCCAACGCAAGGGCGCGATCCTTGAATAACTTGCAAGAGCGCGACTCCAGAGCGCCGAGAAAGCGACTCCTGTATAAATCCCACCAGCCCTTTAGGGTGTAGGTTGTCTAGGGCTGCTCCTCTTCCAGCCCCCTTGCTCCCCGTCGGGGAGGGGGTTTACCCCTCCCCCTACCCCCTCCCCTGGACCTGGACAGGTTTTGTTTCGGGTAGTTGGAGCCTTTAAGATGGCCCAAGACGGCTCCAAGAGCGCTTCGGAGAGCCCAAGACGAGCCCAAAGATGGCTCAAGATAGCCTAAGATGACTCAAGATGGCTCCGAAGATGCTCCAAAAGGCCCCAAGACCGCCCCAAGACGACTCCAAGAGGCCTCCGAGACCTCCAAGGATGCCTCCAAGAGGCAAACATCCCTCAAAAACCTAAGGGCAGTCAATGATTGTTGTTGAATCGTCGCCCGCTCGTCTTCGAGAGCCTTCCGAGGCCTCAACGTAGCCCCAAGATGGCCCAAGAGGGACCCAAGAGAGGCCCAAGGGAGCCCCAAGACGGCCCCAAGAGCGCCCAAGAGCGCTCCAAGAGCGCCCCAAAAGCGCCCCAGGAGACCATGTTTGGGGCTCCTGAGGGGCAGCGCGAGGTGGGGAACCCCTCGTTGTGGATCGATGTCCTCCAGGTTGACCCCAAGAGCGCAGAGCGCCCCAAGAGGGCCCCAGGGAGGCGCCGAGACGGCCGGGAACGAAGGTTGGAACGACGGCGGGAACGAGGGCTGAAAACTAGGGGGCCACATGCGAACCCTACCCCTACCCCCCACGATTTCTGAGGGGGAGGGTGGGGCTCACTTCGCTCGGGAGGTCCCGAAGGAAGTGAACCCCACGCTCCCCCTCAGAAATCGTGGGGGGCAGGGGGCAGGGTTCGCCTGTGGCCCCCTAGAAACGACGACGAGAGCGAGGGCGGGAGCGCAGGCAGGAACGAAGGCCGCAGCGAAGGGGCGAAAATGCCAGGGCGGGGGCGGGGGCGGCAACGACGCGGTGCTTCCAGGGGGGTGGGGGGGGCGCCGGCGGCCACCGAGGGCGCGGCCGAGGGACTCTGCTTCCCGCGGCGGGCCCTTGCCCTCAAGTCGGGCCTGTCCCCCTACTGGGGGATTTTCGGCGAAAAATCAAAAATACCCCAAAAATAATCAAAAAACAGTCCAAAAAATAGTCCGGGGACTACTGTTTTAACCTTTTTGGGGGTATGTTTAGGGTACTTCTAATTTTTCGTAGAGAATCCCCATGTAGGGGGACACGCACGACATAACCCTGCCGCGCGACGACCGCCAAAACCGAGGTTCGAAGAATCCCGAGGGCGTTTCTGGTTATGTCTTTGTTGGGGGCGGGCGACCGGGGGAGGTGGACGACAGGGCTCCGAGTCTCGCGCCCAGACCCTCGGAGGCAACAGCCGCCCCAAACCTTAGTCAATCTTCGAACCTCAAACCTCCCACCCCCCTATCCTCGCCCCCCCTCCTTCCCCCATCCCCCCCTCCGCTCCCTCCTCGGGGGAAAGGGGGAGGAGGACTTGGATGCAAGATCGAAGCTCGAAGGTCGGACGTGCTTTTGCGTATTTTTGCATGGCGACCAAGGGACTTCTCGTCGCCGAGGCCGGCCCCCCAGGGAGCCTTGGCCAGAACAAGAGGCGATATTGAGAGGGCCGCCCAGTGCCGCGCAATGAGCGCGAGGCTGACGTCGTTCGTTCCCGCTTCGGTCTTCACTGGCAGCCCCCAGGCCCCAGGGCCGCCAAAAAACGATCCGGGACGAGCAAGTGGTTCCT
Organism: Prorocentrum cordatum; assembly: GCA_963575745.1. Lineage (NCBI taxonomy): Eukaryota > Dinophyceae > Prorocentrales > Prorocentraceae > Prorocentrum > Prorocentrum cordatum. The sequence continues at coordinate 529,855 of CAUYUJ010019405.1, read as the reverse complement.
GTAGAAAGGGTCGAGAAGTCTGGGGGCCACGTTTCGAGCGCTGTTATATTTTTCGCTGAGCCGCTGGTCAGGGCGCGCCCATGGGGAGGCGCAGTGGTCGATCTTCGATGGGGGCCCAGACTGACCTCCAGCGACGCGCGCTCGAGAGAAGGGGGGGGGCAGGAAGCAGGAAGGATGGGGCGCGCGCAGGCACGGAACCAAAAACGGAAGAGCGAAGGGGGGGGAGGAGGAGAGGAGGGCAGGGCTGAACCTAAACGGTGTTTTTCGTGTACCTTCTGTGGTCGTCTTCCCTCGCGGTTGTCTCCAATCCGCCCTTGCTGCAGAACGCAGTCGAAACGAAAACGGCCCACGAGATCACCAAAACCACCGTTTAGGCCCAGCCCCGGAAGAGGGGAGGGAAGCGGCACAGGGGGGACTCGGCCACAAGAAACCTCCGCAAGAAACCCAACCCTGAGATCCGCGATTTGTTCAGTGAAAGTCCACATGTGTCGATCGAAGATCGTCAAGATCTGATTGGGAGCCCACCGAAATCCAAGAAACCCAGGGCACCCTGGCAGAATCCAAGTGGTTTCTTGGCACGCGCCCCCGCTGTGCAGAGCAGAGAACACGCCTTGGGCGCGCGGGGGCACGCGGCGAGCCCTGCGCACTCGCGGCTGCGCAGGCAGACATCCGCGCAGCCGGGCGCCATGCCCGCCGCGCGGCCTGACAGCGACGTTTTGCCGCCGGCTGTGCAAGCGCTGGGGCCCAGGAAGAGTGAGAGAGAGAGAGAGAACAAACAAAAAACATACAAACAAACAAAAAACATATATATATATATATATATATACATACACACATACACACATACACAAAAAAAAACACATGAAAGAAAGAAAGAGAGGGAGAGAGAGAGAGAGAGGGAACAGAAACGGAGACAGAGACAGAGCGGGACAGAGAGGGGGGGGGGAGCGGCCCCCGTTGCAGACGCCACGCGGCGGGGAGGGAGAGAGAGAGAGAGCCCCTCGGAATGGCTTTGGCGCACCCCTCTCGTGGATCGTGTCCCCATCACTTGCAAGAAGGCAAGCGCACTTGCGCAGCGCGCCCCGCGCCCTCCGCCCCTAAATGCCAGAATTATGATGATACTCTGATTCAACTCTGCTTTGACTATGGCCTCAAACTCTGATCCATATCTGATTTAGTTGAAACTCTGATTTAGCTCTGGACTGGAACTCTGACGTCACTCTGACTTCGCTCTGATTCACCTCTGTGCTCAGCGGCTGGGGACAGAGCCGAATCAGAGTTAAATCGGAGATCAGACCAGAGCTGAATCAGAGTTTCCAAAAAAAAAATGAACAGAGTTTCGGGCCAGAGTTGAATCAGAGCTGAATCAGAGTATGATTCGACTTCTTAGAGTTCAGCTTATGAGGCGAGTTTATCTCAACAGACACACTCAACACCAGGCCAGAAGAACATCCCTGAAGAACATGAGACCCTCCGTCGGCCAAAACACAGGCAGCATCCAAGGGTACCCCCCCCCATGATGCACAAGAGCATCCAGCAGACACGAAGAACACGAGGGCACCCTCCCCGAAACGACCTCGACCCTAGACCTCGGCACAACTGTGTGCCGAGGGGGCGACGGCGCTCGGCGGGCCCGCGTGGGGAGGCGGCGGGAGAGCCACCGATGTCTCGGGGAGCATCGACATGCGCCATGACGGACACGGTCAGAGATGCCAGCGTGCGGAAGCCGCGCCACGAAAAGGCACACACCGACGAACTCTGCCGGCACCTTCAGGGAGGACGGCGGTGCATAGAGCCACTGGCCCTTGGCGGTGATTCAAACAGCGCCACCCTCCCCTGAGGCCACGGGGCAATCCATTGGAGGGCGTCTGTATATATATATATATATGTGTATATATATATACCTATACGACCACCCTTCGGGTGATAAGGAGGTTCGGGGGGGGGAACCAACGCTCACTCGATCGGTCTCACTATCGATCTCAGTATCGATCTCACCATCGGTCTCGCTCGATCGATCTCACTCGAACGATCTCACAATCGATCTCACTCGATCTAGCTCATTCGATTGATCTCACAATTGATCTCACAATCGATCTCACAATCGATCACACAATCGATCTCACATTCGGTCTCAATATCGATCTCACTATCGATATCACAATCGCTCTCACAATCAACGTCATCATCATCATCATCATCATCATCATCATCATCATCATCATCATCATCATCATCCTCAATATCAACATCATCAACATCAACATCATCGCCAACATCGTCATCATCATGAGGGCGCCGTCATCATCATCATCATCATCATCATCATCAACAACATCAACATCATCAACATCAACATCATCGCCAACATCGTCATCATCATGGGGGCACCGTCATCATCATCATAAACATATCATCATCAACGTCAGCATCATCATCGGGGCAACATCATCATCATCATCATCATCATCATCATCATCATCACCATCACCATCACCATCACCATCACCATCACCATCACCATCTCATCATCAACATCATCATCATCGGGACACAGTCATCGTCATCATCATCAGCAGCAGCATCATAATCATCATCATAATCGGGACACCATCATGATCACCATCGTTCTCATCATCAACTTTATCCGCCGACCCCTTGTGGGTCTCTAGGCGTGTGAGATAGTTCCCCCCCCTAACCCCCCCCCTGGGACCCCAAACCGGAGATTCGACCCCCCCCCCCGGGCCCACGACGAGCGCATCACGGGGCTCTTTTGGGCCCAAAAGGGGATCAAGACGGGCCAAGAAGGCCCCAAGACTCCTCCAAGACGGCTCGCGAGAGCTCCGAGGCGCCAAACGAGCGCTCCCAGACACCCAAGATGCCCCCAAGACGAGCCTAGAGGCCTCCAAGACGGTCCAAGAGGCTTCCAAGAGCAGTCCTCAGAAGGGCCGAAGCGCCGAAAATCGTCAAATTCCTATGGGAAAACGTACATTTTGATCATATACTACTTGTCGGCCTTCACGGCGTTGAAGACGGTCCCAGAGCACCCCAAGACCGCCCCGAGAGGCCCCCAAGAGGCGCCCAAGTCGGCCCAACAGGGCGCCAAGACGGCCCAAGAGGCCCCCAAGACAGCCCACGAGGGCCCCAAAACGGCCCCAAGAGGTGCCCAAGAGGGGGAGCCCGAACCAACAATCCGAGCCTTCCGCCCCAAGACGGCCCCAGAAGGCCCCAAGAGGCCCCAAGAGGCCCCCAAGACGCCCACGAGAGGCCCCAAGAGGCCCCCAAGAGGCTCCAAAACGGCCTCAAAACGGCCCCCAAGAGGCTTCGAAACTGCCTCCAAGAGTCCCGCGAGAAGCCCCCCAAGAGACCCCAACGATCACCGCACAAGTCTCATATCAACAACCCAGGCACGGTGGCGGGGTTGCGTTTGCGCACAAAAAAGGATTCGCGCTCTCGAGGCAAGATTGCTCCACAACGGCCCAGGATGGCTCCAAAACGGCCCAAGATGGCTCCAAGACGGCCCAAGACAGTTCGAAGACGGCCCAAGATGGCCTCAAGATGGCATAAAAGGCTTTCATTATCGCCCACGAAATCCCAAGAAGACCCCCAGGACATCTGAAAGAGGCGCACATTACGCATTGCATTACATTTCCATTGCGTTGTTGAGCATATTTGCAAATGTTGCCTTTCCCGGCTTCCGTCGGCTCACGTAGCCCAAAGAGCCTCCAAGATAGCCCCACGGCGCCCCAAGAGGGCCTCAAGACGGCCCCAGAGAATCCCAACACGGCCCAGGACGCCTCCCAATTCGGCCTAAAACGACCCCAAAACGGCAAAACCTGTCTCCAAATTGGTCCCAAGCTGGTGCAAGACGCCTCTAACCCAAAACCAATAACCCAGAGCCTTGTGTCTGTGCCCCCTTCCTCCTTCTCCTCCTCCTCCTCCACCTCGGCCGCCAGGTGGGTTCAAAACTGCTTTCCATTGGTCCCCGAGAGGCGCGCCGCGAGATCCCTATACACATACAAAAAGCCTCTAACCCATAGCACATATCCCAGAGTTTCGTCTCTGTGTCCCCGTCCTCCTCCCCCTCTCCTCCTCATCCTCCACCTCCTCCTCGCCCACTCCTCCTCTTCCTCCCCCGCCTCATCCTCTTCCTCCCCGATTCTTCTCCCCCCATCCTCCGCCTCACCCCCCATCCCTCTCTCCCCCTCCCCCCTGTCATCCCCCGCCCGCGCGCCCCCGATTGGGCATCCTTTGCAGGCATTGCATATCAGGGTGCCCTTTTTTGCATCGCGTGCGACGTCGGCAGGGTTCCTGGAGAACGCCGACTTCGGTAGTCTTCTCTTGCACGCGCCGCCGCACTGATACGCGTGGCAACTGCGGGCTGTGAACCCGAGGTTCTTGCAGCCTCCGCGCACCACTTTCGCCCCTTTCGCCGCTCGATGATCTTCCACTTGCTTATGCTTCAAATGCTTCGTGTCCGAGAACGCCTCTCCGCACGCCGAACGCGTCAGTGGGTTCGCGCCCGCCTCGGCTTTCCGCTTGCGATTCGCTGCCTCCGCATTCCCCCGTCGCACCTCTTTCTCTCGTTCAGCCGCGCATTTCCGACAGAGCCTTTCCCCCGCAGCATTGTGCTTCTTCTGAGCTTCCGACATATCCGCCTTTTCGTCATATAGCGACAGGCACTTACCGTTCGTAAATCGCACTGTTCCGACGCTCTGATTCCACTTCGCGCTGTCTTTCCGCAAGTTCTGCTTGGCTTTGATACCGCTGCACTTCGCGCAGCACATTGTCCTGATCCTTTTCGTTTCCCCGTCGTCGGCCGCCGCCTCCGCGTTCCGACCGCTGCCATGGCGTGCCGCGTCGTCACTCTCTCCTCTCGTTGCCCACCCCCTGCACATCTTGCACCATTTCTCGCCCGCGCTTTTCATCTCCTCCGTGCGCTCTTTGCAGAACGCCGGCCGTTCCTTTCTCTGGAACTCGTACTTCTTGAACGCCTCTACCAACAACCTCCGCCGGCAGCGCTCGCACTGGTCTCGTGGCATTAGTTCCTCTTCCCCCTCATCCCACTCCACTCTCTCCCCGCGAAGCACCTGCAACAACTTCTTTGCGCCTGGCATCTCCCCCGCGCTGTACGGCTTCCTATCGAAAGGCCTGAAAATCAACAAGTCCCCCCGCCCCCGCACGCGTGCGATGGCAACGTAACTTGTCATCCAACTCACGCCGCGCCCTCTTTCAAGGTCTGCTATCACTGCAGCCATGTTCTGGCCCTGCGCAGAGTGCGCCGTCACTGCCAAAGCCGGGGTGATCATAAACTGCGTGCGCTTCACACTCAATACTGTATGCTTCCGATATCCATCCAAGAACCATTTCCGCCCTTTCGATGGGAAGATCGGATGCAGCCCCGGCCCCCACCCTGGGAGGTGCCACTCTTTCGCATGGAAGTCCAACACAATCACTCTCGGCAGATGCATCAATACTTCCTCGTCGCCGTCTCGAACGACCTCATCCTCGTGCAACACCCATCCATGGATCGTCGCCGTGCGCCCCCGCAGAAGCTGCTTCTTTGACCGATCCACGTGATCTCCCAAAGCCACGGGCATCCCCTTCGCCAACGGTAGCCACCCGGGCAAGCTTGCGCATTCCTTCTCATGGTACCCCAGCCAACGTATCTTGTCCTCTATCGTGCACGGCCGCCTCTGTCCCCCACCATGGCAAGGGCGGCCCCTGGCTGCGACCCACAGCAACTGTTCTCCGAACTCCTTCGCCCATTGCACAGCTCTCTGCTTCCCGATGTGACAACGAATGTCTTGATTCGCATAAATGGCGACTGCTTCAAGGAATTTCTTCTCCCGAAACCGCGCATCTTCTGGCGACGTCGCAACGAGTTTTCTCTTCTCCCGCTCAGCTTTGCAAGCGTCACATTCGAGCTCGTTTTCTTTCGCGATTGCTTCTATGCTTTCGAGACAACACGCGCTCCCGCACAACGGCGCACCGCCCACCCACGACCCCGGGACATCCGTCGGTCTGCCATGCAAAAAATTGCGCGTGCGTTCCGACAACTCCCCTCGGCGGAACTCGTCCTGCACAGCGAGAAACCACTCGTCTTGATTCTCCACGCGTTTGCACTCTGTCAACTCTGTCATTCCCTGCACTGCGCCGTCGCCACCCGCTCCCCAAAAGATATGCTGTCCGTGGTCCTCCGTGGCACCCGGTGCGTATTTCCTTGCGTTTTTCAAGTACGACGTCGGAAGCGCATTAATGGCTGTCCCTGACGGCGGGCCCAATTGATAGAAATCCCAGCAGAACAGCACATTCACGCCCCCGAAGGGCCTGGTTATGCCGTCTTCACCTGCTTTCGCGTCGCTTGCAGCTGACATGCACGACCGCAAGTGCGAGTCTAGCTCTGCAATGAAGTTCGCGCTGACCATGCTCACCTCGTCCACTATCAGCCACTTCCACTGTGACATACGCTGCGCGGCTTGCTCTTTCTTCGTTTTCTTCTTCGCTTCTGCGTCGCCATCGCCCGCCGCATCCTTCTTCTCTTTCGCGTTCGCCACCCCGAGCCCAAATGCACAGTGAATCGTATTCCCGTTGAGAGCTGACGCGTTTGTAGCCTGCAACGCTGCTACCTGGAAATCTACGCCGCGCGCCAACCCCAGCTCAATTTCGAACAGCCCCATCCGGATCGTGTCCATGACGAAACTCTTTCCCGCCCCCGGGCCACCGTGCAACATCCACACGAGGGGCTGCATATCAGAAGGGCTCTGGCCTCTTTTCCTTCCCTGCGCGGAACTCGCGAACTCTTGCGACAACACTCGATCTGCCACCTTCTCAACGACGCTCCGCCGTCTCTCATTCAGCCCACTCTTTCCAAGACCAGATCTCCACTCCCGCACACTCGACGCCGTCGCTTTTTTGGCCGCGACCACTTCCGGAGCACCTTCCGCTGCCCCGGCGCCGCCTCCTTCTGCCGCCCTCGACGCCGCGGCCATCGCTTGCGCTCTTTTCACTGCCGCGTCACCCCACCTCAACGCGCCGCCCTCTCCGTGCTTTTTGCGCTTTCCGTTCTTTCGACTCGTCATCTCGCCCCAAACGGCGTCGCCCCTGGCCATGGCCTCCCGGCTCTTCTCCTTTTCGCACTCCGCGTCTACATTGGCCCGCCCGTCCTCTTTCTCCATGGACGCGCCTCCCACGCGCGTCTTCCGCATAGTCGCCGCGTCGACAAATCGCGGATCCAGTTCTTCATCGCTGTACAGCTCGTCTTCGCCTTTGACTAGACCTTCGTCCGTGACTGGTCGCATATCCACCACGCCCATGTAGTTCTGCACGTACCTCCTTGTTTCTTCACATGGCATGCCTTCCCTCAACCATTCCAAAGACGCCTCCGCCCATGACCCCTGCTCTCCGCGGAACTCTCGCAGGCGTGGTACTCCACAGTCGGCCCCCGCGAACTCTTCATCGTCGCGAAGTGTGAAAGCCCGGAAATATACCATCAACAACAGCCCGTTCCTATCCTCCTGCCCCGCTCCGTGTTTCGGCTGCGGCGCCCCATGAAAGCTGGGGTTTCTCGGGCGCTCGTTTCGCACCAGCACCCACGCGCGCCTCAATGTTTCGAGCTCAGGAACATCTGGAAACGGGACCCACGAATAACCCCCCCATCCTGCCTTGATCACATAATCCACTCCGGCTTTCAACTGGGGTCCGGGCAGCGCACCGCTTTCGTCAACATCCGCTCTCTGCTCGTCTGCTTCGCGGACCTTCTGAATCCCGGACTCCGTCAGCTCCGCCTGGTAATCATTGCTGGCCGCGGCTGCCAGCTCTGCTCCGCTGCGGGGAAATGCTGCCAACTCGATGCGCCAATATCGCAAGAACTCATGCAACGATAAGTGTGCCAAGTCGGGCGCACCAGGAGCGCCAACCGGGCGCATGCCATACAAGTACACTGGACTCTTAGACACAATTCGAACCTTTTTCGGCCCTTCTCGTTTGTCTGCTTCCAGAATCCCCGACGCTGCTACGGTAACGCCGCCCCCGTCAGCACAGAGCCATTCCGCCATGCGCACGGCTTCTGATCCCGGGATCATGGCTGTCTTCGCAGTCTTGATACTGTCGGCACCAGTCACGTCTCTGGGGTCTCGGCACGCGCGCAGATTCGCACTTTCCTGCGCTGACCGCACCACACCTCCCCCGTACATGTCACTGAGAAACCTCTTCATGTGCCTGTTCGCTCGGTACGCCGCGGTCCTGTCTCTCGTCTGCTCCGCCAGCGCGCGGTGGCCCTTTTTGATCTCCCTCACCTCGTTGAACGACGGGGCACACCGCCTGCACTGATTGTCCGCCGCATACCCCGCTGCTGCATTCTGCGCTCGTTGCGCTGCCAAAACCACGTCTATGGGTCGATCCGTCTCCCAGCACCGCTCTTCGCACACACAACTATCATGCGTCGCTTCCGTCACTGGGAACCTGTACGGGATCTGCAAGTCGCTGTTGAAATTCAATCATACCGCGCCGCTTAGCATCGCTGGTAGCGTGCCGTTCAGGCTCTCCTCGTTCATGGGCCAGCGCAAGCACCCTGTCATGTTCCTCCTCCCTGCTCGCGGCATGTCACGGTTTTTCGAGAAGCCTTGGCACAACACCATTGCGCGATCTATGAGCCACGTCGTGCGCGGGAAAAAGCTTTTTGCACTGCGTCATATCGTCTTTCCTCTGACAATGTGCCAACGGTACCACGCGCTGCAAACGCTTGCCCCACTGGTGCACGTGGTTCTGTCGAAACTCCTGCCCCTTTTGCACCCAGACGCCGAGGCGCTCTTGCAGCCAGGTTCGCCCTTCCTCGTTCGCCCTTACTCTTGCAGCCAGGCCCCCAAGAAGCTCCCGGACCCCAAGAGTGCCCTCCTAACAACCCTCATCCTTCTACTCTTCCCCATCCTCTTCCTCTTCCTGTTCATGTTCATTCTCCCCCAAGTGTCCCCCGAATGCTTTCCAAACCGACTCGGGGAACGCATGGCCCGATACCTCGGCCAAACTCTAGCCCAACTTTCGGCCGCATCGGCGTTTCCAAAAAAGCAAGGGGCGGCGACGATTCGCCGTAGGCGTCTTAGATACGTCTTGCCCGCGACCAGCGTTAAGAGATCACGCTGGCAATTCTCAGCGAGGCTGCATGCCACGGCAACGCCGTCGCTTCTGGGCAGGATGGCATAACAAAATCCGGCGGCAACCTGCGTGTACCCCAGGTCCGCGGCCAGCGCAGGAATAATGCACCGGCAGCTCTCAATGAAGCCCGATGTCGCGGCAGCGCCGTCGCTCAACGGCAGGGCGGTGCAGCACAATTCAGCGGCAACCTGCGCGATCGTGACCGCGACCAGCGCGGAGATAACACACCGGCAGTTCTCTTTCAACAAACATGGCAAGTCAATGCCATCGCTCCTCGGCAGAACGGCATAGCACTATCCAGCGGCAACCTGCGCGCGCATCAAATTCAGCGCATACACCAAGTCCGCGGCCAGCGCTGAGCAATCGCACTGGCAATTGTCGTTCCAACCGCACGACACGGCAGCGCCGTCGCTCCTGGGCAGGAGAGAGTAGCAAAATCCAGCGGCAATCTGCATGCGCATGAAGTCCGAGACCAGCGCAGGGATCGCGCACTGGCAGTTCTCATTGAAGCCGCATGTCACGGCAGCGCCGTCGCATCGGGGCAGGACGGCGTAGCAAAATCCAGCGGAAACCTGCGTGTGCACCAGGTCCGCGGCCAGCGCTGGACGAGCGCACTCGCGGTTCTCACTCGCGCCGCATGTCACAGCAAGACCGTCGCTCCTGGGCGGGACTGCATAGCAAGATCCAGAGGCAACCTGCGCGACCGCCAGGTCCGCAACCAGCGCGGGGAGATCGAACTCACCATTCTCATCCAAGCCGCGTGTCTCGGCGGCGCCGTCGCTCCGAGGCGGGGCGGTATAGCAAAATCCACCGGCAACCTGCGCGCGCACCAGGCCCGCGGCCAGCGCGGGGATAACGCACCAGCAGTTCTCTTTCAAGGCACATCTCACGGCAGCGCCGTCGCTCCTGGGCAGAACGGTATAGCATAATCCATCAGCAACCTGCGTGGCCACCAAGTTCTGCGCGTTCGCCAAGTCCGCGGCCAGCGCTGGGCGATGGCACTGGCAGTTCTCGTTCCAACCGCATGTCACGGAAGTGCCACTGCTCCTGGGCAGGACGGCGCGGCAAAATCCACTGGCAACCTGCATGCACATCAAGTCCGCGAACACCGCAGGGATAACGCACTGGCAATTCTCATTGAAGCCGCATGTCACGACACTGCAGTCGCACGTGGGCACATAGGTATACCAAGACACAGCGGCAAACTGAGTGCACACCAGGTCCGCGGCCAGCGCGGGGATAACGCACCGGCAGATCTCATTCAAGCCGCACGTCACGGAAATGCCGTCGCTCCTGGGCAGAACGGCATAGCAAAATCCAGCAGCAGCCCGCACGACCATGAGGTCAGCGACTCGCGCGGGAATATCGGACTGGCAAATCTCATCCAGGCCGCATGTCACGGCAGCGCCGTCGCTCCTGGGCAGGACGGCATAGCACAATTCAGGGGCAAACTGCGTGCACGCCAGGTCCGCGGCCAGCGGGGGGATAACGCACTGGCAGATCTCATTGAAGCCACATGTCAGGGCAATGCAGTCGCTCTTCGGCAGGACGGCATAGCAAAATCCAACAAAAACCTGCATGCACATCATGTCCACGACCGGCGCTGGGCAATCGCACTGGAAATTCTCGTTCCAGCCGCAGGTCGATGCAGCGCCGTCGCTCTGGGCGAACGCTATGGGGGAAAATTCGAACTGCGCCAAAACAGCTACGGATCGTCGTCTTCGTCGTCGTCGTCGTGGTCGTCAACGTCGTCGTCGTCGCCGTCGTCGTCGTCGTCCTGGTCGTCGTCGTCGTCGTCGCGGTCGTAGTGGTCGTCGTCGTCGTCGTCTTCCTGATTCTCGCATCGCTGACGCGCGCGCACGAAGATTCAAGCGATAACGCTTATCGGCCGCACCTCGACGAGGCTTCCAAGCAGAGCGAGCCCCGCATCGGGCCAGAGCTAGAGCGGGCGCCCAGACGGGAACGGGGGGGGGCGCAGGCAGCGAAACGATGCGACGACGACGACGAGGACGACGAGGACGACGAGGACGACGACGACGATCACGACGAGGACAACGTCGACGACGACTGCGACAACAGGTCCTACAGGGACTCTTCAAGACGACCACTTTTCCGAGGATGTCTCAGGCGAGAGCCTCCATGTTGGAGATCCGAAGATTAGGCCAGCGATTTCAACATCCACATTTCGCGAGGATGCCTCCAACGAGCATTACAAATACCCCGTGCTTGATTGAACGTTTCGAAGGCTCGCGCGTCTGCGGATTCCCGACGCTTGCGCCTCCTGGGCCTCCAGCCGCGTCAGAAACCTCATCCGCCCCAAAGGCCGCCATGAGGCCTAATAACTGATAGTGTTATTGAGGACCCGGCTGATGATGCTGTTTTGGGCACGAGTCTGATTATGATGATGCGATGATGTGGGTCATGGATATGATGACGATGATGGCGACAACGACGACAATAATTATGACGAGGATGATACCGATGATGATGATGATGATGCTTAGCATGATGATGATGGTGGTGATGATAATGATGATGATGATGATGATGATGGTGACGGTAATGATGATGATGATGATGATGATGGTGGTGATGATGATGATGACGAAACGCCCAGTGAGGACGCGGGGGAACACCAACCGAACCACCGCTTCGGCCGCACGTAGCGTCCTAGCTCAGCCCCCGTAGGTCACGCGATGGCCTCGGGCTCGTAACGCGCCTGGACCTAGCAATGCGAAACAAACCGCGAACACCTTCTCGGTTCCCAAGCGTGTGAGACTCGTCCCCTCCGCAGCCCCGAGGTTCCCCGTGCGGGCTGAGGGATACCCCCAAAAACAACTCGGCCTCACCAAAGAAGTCAAACCCAGCAAGAAATATACGGGCCCCAATCCAACGCTTCCACCCTTTGGGCATCTCCAGAACGATGCCAAGATTGCATTAGCGTCCTTTCTTTTCCGATGGGCCCCCCAGGGCCTCGAGATGACCCCAAACGGATTCCACATGGCCCCAGGAGAGGTCATTATGGACCCCCACACGACTCCCCAGTCCGATTCAAGCGAGCCGGCAAGACCGCCAAGATGACGGGTCGGCGGATGTGGCGTAATCCTATTGAATCATCAACATCGTCATCATCCTCGGGACACCGTCATCATCATGATCATCGCATCATCATCATTATCGACATCATCATCATCATCAACAACAACATCATCATTGGGGGACCATCATCATGAACAACATCATCATCAACATCGCCATTATCATTGTTATCATCATCTTGACACCATCAGCATCAACATCATCATCACCATCATCGTCATCAGCATCATCATCGGGACACCATGATCATCATCAACATCATCATCATCAACATCATTATCGCCAGGACACCATTCCCATCAACATCATCATCACAAACACCATCGGAATCATCATCATCATCATCGGGACACCATCATCGTCATCATCATCATCATCATGAGCATCATCATCATCTTCATCGGGACACTATCATCATTATCGACACCATCATCATCATCACCATAATCATATTCGTCATCATCAGCATCAGCATCATCGTCATATCATCATCATCATCATCATCATCATCATCATCATCATCATCCTCGCGGGACACCGCGGGACACCGGCAGGACACCGCGGGACACCGCGGGACACCGCGGGACACCGGCTGGACACCGCGGGCCACCGGCCGCCCGGAAGGGAGTCATTTGGTCCGGCCGCGCCTCAGCCACACGGGACACCAGCGGGACACCGGCGGGACACCGCGGGCCACCGGCCGCCCGGAAGGGAGTCATTTGGTCCGGCCGCGCCTCAGCCACAGGAGACTTTCTCTCGCCCGCCCACGCAGCTTCGCCTCGCCCGCACGGCGCGCACGAACACGAAACCGAAATCGATTTCCCGGCATGGGGGCTCGCCGTTCCAGTCCGATCTCACCCCCTCACCTCCGATTTATATATATATATATACACACCTATACGACCACCCTGCGGGTGATAAGGAGGTTGGGAGGGGGAGGGGCCCAGCAATGGGCAACAGTGGTGAATGTTGTTGTGACAATGTCAGTGGAGATAGTTGCGTTGCCGCTCGCTCTTGGAAGCGTTGGTGTCGAGTTGTTTGCGTCACCCTTGGCTCTTTGGCGCCTTGGCACCATTCGGCCCTCCCCGTGGGAACCTGCCCAACTTGCGCAACGGCAGCTAACGGCGCCATTGGCCACAGAAGACTGAAGCGCTGGCAAAGCTTGGCGCAGCCCGCGCCCCCTCTTGCACGATCGATCTCACTATCGATCTCTTTATCGGTCTCACTCATCGATCTCACTCGATCAATCTCACCATCGATCTCACAATCGATCTCATCATCGATCTCTCTCGGCCGGTCTCACTATCCCACACACGATCCCACCATGCCGCTCGACACACATGCCGCTCGACACACATGCCGCTCTCTCCGTGTCTCCGCCCATGCCAGTCGACACGAAGACTCTCTGCGCAAAATCGGCAGCACGGCCGGCCCGCTCACTGTCAACGGCGAGCTGAACTGAAGAACTGATGGTGAGGACACCCGCACCAAGGCCCCTGGGACACCCGAGCCCCCTGGACCCCGACCCAACGTGCTCGGGGCCCTGCCTGTGGACGGCGGTCGCGCAAGGCACGACCAACAGCCGCGAGTCCACGTCGTCATCATCATCATCGACATCACCATCAACATCATCATCATCATCATCATCATCATCATCATCATCATTCATCATCATCATCAGCATCACATCATCATCATCATCATCATCATCATCATCATCATCATCATCATCATCATCATCATCATCATCATCATCATCATCATCATGTCGTCATCATAATCACAAACATCAATCATCATCATGATCAGGCCATCATCACCATCAGCATCGCACAATCGATCTCACATTCGGTCTCACTACCGATATCACAATCGATCTCGCAATCGACGTCATCATCATCATCATCATCATCATCATCATCATCATCATCATCATCATCATCATCATCACATCATCATCATCACATCATCATCGCCATCATCAACATCATCATCATTATCACCATCATCATCATCACCATCATCATCAGAATCATCATCATAATCATCATCAACATCATCATCGGGACACCGACGGGACACGGACGGGACACCGGCGGGGGCGGGACACCGCGCCGCCCCGGCCGCCCGGAAGGGAATCATTTCGTCCGGCCGCGCCTCAGCCACACGGGACACCAGCGGGACACCGGCGGGACACCGCGGGCCACCGGCCGCCCGGAAGGGAGTCATTTGGTCCGGCCGCGCCTCAGCCACACGGGACACCAGCGGGACACCGGCGGGACACCGCGGGCCCCCGGCCGCCCGGAAGGGAGTCATTTGGTCCGGCCGCGCCTCAGCCACAGGAGACTTTCTCTCGCCCGCCCACGCAGCTTCGCCTCGCCCGCACGGCACGCACGAACACGAAACCGAAATCGATTTCCCGGTAGGGGGGCTCGCCGTTCCACTTCGATCTCACCCCCTCACCTCCGATATATTATTGTGGCGGAGAGGCAGGAAGCAGGGGCGAGCTTCGAGAAGCCGGGCTCGGGCAAGCGTTTTCTCTCCTTCGGCCCCCATGGCGCCGTTTTCGGGCCCAAAGGGGCCGTCAGAGACGGAGGCGGGGAGAAAGGCTGCACCGGAGGGGCCACGGGAAGGGTGCGGGCTTCTGCCGTCGAGGGGCGATCGACGGTCTTGCAGGGCAGGTTTCAATACATAGGATTGTTTGAAAATATTGGATTTTAATACATGAATAATTTATGAAAAAGTTTATGCATGAACTCATCATTGTTTTTAATACTAAATCCCTGCATTTGTAATACATGATCCGCACGCGGAGCATGTATGAAAGACGGCACTGTAGATCGCCTCGTGTCGTGTGTGTCACCAGGATCACTGGACCACGCTCTGCGGAGCACTGCTGCAGCGCGCCAGTTCAGAAACCCGATTGGGACGAGTGTGCGCCTCATCCTCCTCGCCCGCACGGTCGTGGCCAGCCCACCGGGGCTCTGCCCGCGACTGTGACGAGCAGGGCCGAGGGTCGGCCATGCACTCGCTCCCCTCCTCCAAACTTTCGCGCCTCTCAATCCCCTCCCCCCATTCCACTCCTCGATCCCCTCCCCTGAATCCCCTCCCCTCAGTCCCCTCCCCTCAATACCCTCCCCTCTCCTCAATCCCCTCCCCCCCCCCGCAATCCTCTCAGACTCCTCACTCCCCTCCCCTCCAGTCCCACTTCGTCCCTATCTCGCGCCTCCCCCTGCTGATTTCTCTGTCTCCCTCGCGCGCGCTGCGGTCTCCACTCCCCCCCCCCCTCCTACCAGCCTCGAGCGTATCCCTATCCTAAGATTGACACGCCAAAATGCGATGACAATCTCAGGGATGCGCCCTCAAAAGTAAGGGAATCCCTGAGATTGGCATCGTGACGAGGAGCCGCCCAGCATAGGGATGGGGATATGTTCCAGGCTGGTAGCCCTCCTCGATCTGGGAGAGGGTGAACATGGGCGCGAAGATGCCGCAGAGGAGGTCCGTGGCGATGTCGCCGTGCTCGATCCGCAGCCCCCGCAGCCGTCGGGGGGCACGTCACGACTCGCCGGTGCCCGAAGAGGGGGGCGGCGTTCGAAACGGCCAGGTTCGCGGCAACGACCGACGGGCTGGGCTTCCAAGCAGGGGGGGCCAGTGCCCGGAGAGGGGGGCGGCTCGCCAGTGCCCGAAGAGGGGGGCAGTGCCCGAAGAGGGGGGCGGCTTCAGGAACGGCCAGGTTCGCGGCAACAGCCGACGGGCTGGGCTTCCAAAAGCACTTGGACTGGTCGCATCGGTGCCGGACTGCACGGGTCCCAGACGATCGAGTGATACGATGGACCTGCAAGCACGGTTTCGCTGCCGTTCGGCTGGTGTTCCAAAATCCGTCTGGTAAGAAACCGCCATGCCTCTTGTACGCGTCACCATGTTGTCGGAACCGGACGACGAGCATGCAGCGCCTCGCCTACTCATACATCCTCCTCGCTCCTCGCTCCTCCCCCTGACCTTGTCCCTCCCTCCCTTCTCCTTCTCTTCTCCCTCCTTTCTCCCTCCTCCTTTCTCCACCCGTCACCCCTCCTCCCCTGTATCGCCCCCTGCTGCCTTGTCCTTCTTCTTGCCTTCCCACTCCTCATTGTCTTCCGCTGCATCCCAACCCTGGCATCAAGAACGAAAGAGCTGGCTGCCATCACCTCCTCGCAACAACCTGGTGTCTTCTTCGTGCACAGAGCGGCCGATCCCAAGAGCAGTGTTGGCCCCGCCCGACCAACTTTCGCAGAAGATGCGGTAACTCTGCTTTGTTCACAGGAGCGCGGAAAAAAAGACCGAGGCGGTGAAGGAGAATGCTTGGAAGCAAGCGGTTTCAACACGCTGGAAAGTCGAATACGAGGTCGTGCGGGCGTACGGCGATGCACTGTCAATCTTCTTTTATCTTGCTGCTGATCAGGCATCGCCAACAAGGTCCTCCCTACCCACTCCTACACTTACGTAATCGCTTGGGAAATCGATGAAGACGAAGGAAGGAGAACGAGCGATGTGAGGAACACGACTCACTTCTCTATGTCTCGATCAGCAAAAACAGAACTGGCACACGCCCTGGCAGTAATCGCCCTGAACGACCCGAACATCCGCCCGCTGGCAGTCAACGGAATCTCCATGTGTTCTTGATAAACTGCCCGCGCACGGACACCCGAGACGAGAGAGCGCTGAAGCGACTGACACCGAACGAGACTCTTCTGCGCTGTTCTCCCTTCTCCTTCCTCCGGCGACCCTCCCCTATCATTTCCCCCCCCTCTCCTGGAGGATGAAGACAGGGAGAGAACGGAGCAAGACCAACTGCCAAAGGAGATAGGGGCGAAGGTGCAGGAGGACGAAGACGGGACGAGAAAGAATTGTCCCCGAATCGCACCGCGTCAAGGAAGCATAAGCAAACGGGGTTGGAATCAGTTGGCTTCCCAGATCCCGAACATGAGGAAAAAAGTAAGGAAGATGACGGAGAGGATGGAACGGATTAAGATCGGGGAGACGAGACGTAAGGTTCGGGTTCGGGGGACTCGGGTTGGCCTGACGGGACCATCATAAAAATGACAATGGCCTAATCTGATATTTGACGCGAACTCCCGCTGCAAACATCCCACGAACACTGGACCGTCAAAATCCAGGACGCGCGCGTCAAAAAGCGTCGACAAACCCGAGCTCCGGCGTACTCGAGTCTTACGTTTCCCAGATAAGAGCATCAGAAGGATACGAAGGAGGCGGAGTTCAAGCCCGAGCAGGCGCATCGATCCTTACTGGCCGACGCCTCGGGCAGATCCTCCCGACGGGCTTCGTTATCCTCCTCTAGCTGCTCGTCCCTGCCATACTATTTGAAGAAACAATGAAGGCAAACATGTTTGCAAACAACATGCGACTTCCGAAGGGAAAAGATTGTAAAGGCAACAATGTACGCGAAGGTTGTTGCCTTCACTTTGCGCTTATCTCCTATAGCTGATTAGCAACACTCTGCACCTTGAATGTTGGCTTCTGAGAAACCCACCCGCGACCCCCATTGAATGCTGGCGGGCTGCGCCGCGATTTGCCCATCTGCCGACCGGCAGAAATCCTACACCCCGCTGGCGATGCCAACAGGAAGGCGCGTTGAAGTGTGCGCTGGCACCGTGGTCGCGCGGGTGGCGCAGGATGTTGTCCATCAACCGTCCTCTTCTCTCTCCTCCTCCTCCCCCTCCTCCTCCTCTTCCTCCTCCTCATCCTCCTCCTCCTCCTCCTCCTCCTCCCCCTCTTCATGATCATCATCATCATCATCATCATCATCATCATCAGCAGCAGCAGCAGCATCATCATCATCATCATCATCATCATCATCATCATCATCATCATCATCATCATCATCATCATCATCATCATCATCATCATCATCATCATCATCATCATCATCATCATCGTCGTCGTCATCATCATCATCATCATCATCATCATCATCATCATCAGATGTCCCCTTTCTCTTGCCCTGGGCACACTCTGGGATTCCCCTGGAGCATCAGCCAGAAGATGTGGGCAGTCGGCCGGCGTAGCCTCTCGAATGAAGTGCTTCACGCGCATGTGGTTGCGAAGCTGCGGGCCACCCATGTATATATATATATAGATGTATATACACACACGCAGACACCAAAGAGAGAGAGAGAGCGAGTGAGAAAAAGAGAAACAAAAAAATGCCGAATGGAGAAGTCCACCGCCGTGCCGCGAGGCACGAGTTGGGGTGTTCAGGTCGCTTGTAGGCCTCAGCCCTCAAGACTTCATATCAAGGGGCCCAAGTTCCAGATCCTCGTATTTTACGGGGTTCCCCGTGTGCCTCCCGCGGGTCCCCAGCGCTTCCCGCATAACTTGCTCGCAACAGTGAGCGTTCCAAGACGGGCCAAGAGGGCCCCGAGAGGGCTCTGTCATACAACCCAGACACGGTGGCGGGATCGGCCAAAGGCCAGTATATGTACATGATGGAATACACCTTCAAACATACGTACGTACGTACATATTCACAAACATGAATATAAATGCACATACAGATAAACGATGAACACTTATAATTATATACATCCGTACACGTGTACACGTATACGTATGTGCATACACGTATACGTATGTGCATATATACACATGTACACAAATATTTGTAAACACCTATATTTAATTCATATATATATATACATCTATAGATACGTTCTCAAACAATGCGTGTACTTAGGGGTTCCCATGTCTGTTCTGGGGAAGTGGGCCGTGTTTTCGGGCTGGCGGTGATGTGGCCACCGTCGCCGCCCCGTCGCCGCTTCGACACCGCCCGTCGTCTGGGTCGTGTTATCGGTCTGGCTGCTGAGGCCGCCGTCGCCGCCCCGCGGAAGCTCGTCGCCGCCGCTAGACGCACCACATGTATTGACTTGCGCTGCTTTGCATGGGTTTGCATGGCGTCGTGTTGCATTGACTTGCATTGTTTCGCGTTGCTTCCCAGCGTTTCGTTGTGCATTGCGTTGCGCTGCATCGCATTATTTGTGTGATGCATTGCTCACCGTCGCCCCCCGTGGATGGCATATATTGTATACGAATGAATTGCACCACGTATCTTGCACCATACAGACTGCACTAAATCGAGTGTTGCACATATGTTGCACCACATGCATTGCCCCACGCAGATTGCTCAACAGACACTGCACCACCCAATTGTTTGTATCAGTAATATAAGATCTACCCACCTCCCCCGGATTTAACCGCCCCCCTTTCGCATTGCAATGTGCATCATATTCTGCCCCATCGCCCTGCCGACATATGAACTCATTCCCTCCCAGCCACGCCGGTATCCATCCCCCCTGACTTCCTGCAAAAACAACTATGCGCGCGCACTCTTTCATCAACAATGCGCAAACAAACGGGACGACATGCAAACGCGCGGGTCGTCGCGTGCGCATGCCGAAACGCTTCAAAAACTCAAGGTCCCGTAGAAACTTCGTCATCGAGCGCCACGTAAACACATGAAAAATTTGTTAATTACAAATTTCATTCAAACCACAAACATAAAGGTACGTCCGCAATCTCTTGCAATCCTTAAACAGAAAACAATGGATGTTCCTACATTGCCTTAAAAACCACAAAACGGATTAGTCGGGCGCGCATGTCGTTCGAACGCCCTTGCGGACGTGATGTCGCCGCGCGCGTCGTCGCCCGCGCATGTCGAACTCTTTCAAAAACCCGGAGTGCCGCGAGGATTTCAAAAACGAATGCCCCTAAAACATATGAAAACCATATTGCTTTGCAACATCAGTTTCCAAAACAAGCCCGCGCGCGCGCTCTGGTAAATTCTTAAGAAAACCAGAAGTGGTTACAACATTGCCACCCAATTCTGCCAACGTCCTTGCGCGCGCGCTGGGGAGGCACGATCCGCGTCAAAATATACCACGCGGCCCAGTCGCGAGCGTCGGCCGCGCGCGCATGTTCAACTCCCCCCAAAAACATTCAACATTCATCACCGACGCGAGGACATCGTCATCGTTATCGGCGGGCGTGATCAACATCGGCGCCGCCTTTGGCCACGCCGCCGTCGTCGCCGCCAGCGCCGCCATCATCGCCACTCTCAGAATCGCGCCCACCGCCGTCGGCGTCGCCGTGATACCGCGCCCGCCCGACACGCCGACTCGCAGTGAAGTGCTCGTTGGGAAATGCCCAGCGGCCAGCGCCGCCGCGGCCGCGTCGGCGGCGCAACACTAGTTGGCCGCTGCGCGCGCGAGCATGCGCGGGCTCGCGCGGCCGCAGAGATGCATCAGCCAACGCCAAGCACCCCTCGCAATCGCGGTCGCATGGGTTTTGCCAACCGCGTCGTGGGCAGGCGGGCGGGATGAGCGCACGAGCCACGAAGTTAACAACACACAGCGAGCATCGGTGAGCTGCACCGCGTACATGGCACCACACTTAATGCATCACATAGATCGCACAGCACGGATTACACAACATGTCGCGCCACGCAGATTGCACCACATAGGCCATCCTCTGGAAAAAATATAGACTCTACCCCCCCCCCCCCCCCACCTCCCCGGGTCTTAACAGTAGTCCTTCGCGCCTTGCGTTTTCACATGTACCACGCCAACTCGTCCGCCCAGAATATGTTCACACCGTCCCAGGCAGGCAGGCATCGCCACCCCAAACCCATTTGAAAAAATACGCCGCACGCGAAGCGGTTCATCAAGAACCATAAGTTAACGACATCCGTCTACCAAACAAGTATACGACGTGCACGCGCGCGCGCGCGCCGTCGCGCGCGCGTGCCGAAATTCTTCACCGAGCCGGGCGAAGGACCCAGCCATTCGCAGATGTGAATACCGCAATTGTGGAGATCGTCTTCGGTGGCGCTCCCTATGGGGCCACGAACCGCGCAGGGCGCGCGCCGAAAATGGGCGGCGGGGGAGCGCGGGGGCGTCGCCACAGAGGCCTTCGGCGCAGCTCCCTATTGGGCCGCGAACCGCGCGAGCTCGATGCTGCTATCTGCGATATTGGTGATCTTGGGTGGACCGCACTTGCTGCGTCCGATCCAAGCTGTGGCTGGAATGCTGGTTGCATTTCCTGCTGAACTCCCGCTGCGGATCGCTGACCTCCTCCAGGCTGGCACGCACCTCCTCCGCGCTCTGCAGTCAGCTATCGTGCCCCTACTTGCCACAATGTGGGCTCGAACGCCAACCATCGAAGAACTTCGCGTCACCCTTCTTCGTCTTGTCACCCGCGTTGCTGGTCTTGTCTCCCTTGCTGCCCTTGCCGCCTGAATCTCGGTAACCACTTGACTTTCACCCTTTGGACTCAGCCTTGCCGCCGCGTCCTGCACCTTTCTTTTTGTTGCCGTAACCACCCTTGCCGAAAGCGCCCACGTTCATAGCGCTCGGGTCGAACTCCTTCTGCGTGGCGGCCTTCGTGTCCTCCTGGTTCATCTGCTGCGCGAAAGCCTCGCAAGTCTCTCTGAGGGCCGCGTGCGATCCGAACGTTTGCATCGTCACCCGCACCCGGAGTGGCTCGGGTATGTTCTTGTTAAGCAGAGCCTGCACCAGGGTGTCCGATATCATCTCACCAACCTTATCCTGATATTTGCTGGTGTCCAGCAGAAACTTGGTCAGCTCCTCGACGGAGTTGCCCCACTTGCCTGTGAACTCCATCTTCACGAGCAACTGTAGTTGCGTCACATTGTTGGAACTCGTGGCCGCATCCTCTCTCAAGCACAATTCCCGCCACTGCTCCAAGCCGTTTCCCTGTTCACAATTCTTTACCAAGATGAGCGCACTGCCCGTGTGCACCTGTGATAAAATGTAGCTCACCGTGTGAGCGAACTGCTTGCTGCCCTCTCCCATTCTCGGCGAAACTGATAATCGCACCGTGCGTGGTAGTCGCCGTCGCTGCTGCCGAGAGTCGAGGGTCGATCGCTCCAAGATAACTCAGTAGCTGGTATCTGAACGTCGGGAACTCATCGCGGTTCCCGCCGTACTTGCCCAGTCTGCCGAGCAGGCGCGTATCCACGAGGCCCACACCAGCCATGGGAGGAGAAACCGAGCACGTTACCATTCAAGTACTTGGGTATTAACTGGCCTGAATAGTTTGTTATTGTGTTGTTGAGCGGAGCTGGGATCCACGGATGCCCCGAAAGGTGTGAAGATACTTTTCCTGTTCAACATGCACTGAGCCAAAACGGCTCTTCACAATGCAACTGTCATGCGCCAGTCGCGCATGTAACAGTACAGCAGCATTGCACACGCAACCTCACTCTCATACCCCATCAAATATCATGCTTCCTGGATACATATATATGGGGGGTGCGTAGGTCTGCAAATGTGTACGAGCGTATGTATACGTGCATACAGGCATACAGAGAAAATTAAGAGAGAGGCAACGACACAATGAAGGAATGTATATGCTGTGCGTGCACACACGCACACCGAAAAGAAAGTCCGTTCGTATGATATGGAAGATGGGGGCTCAGCTTCCAGTGTGCGATGGCCCCGCGTCGGATTGGCAACATACGCTTGTATTCCTCATGCATACGCATGGGCGTATGTGCTCGCAAGCTCCCAATCAATGCTTGCGCTCAGAGGCCTCCCTGGGATAATGTAAAACTGTGTGTGCGTGGCCATAGGTTGCACCCATGGGATGTGCTGTGGATTGTGTCCACGTGCGCCTCGGACCACCGTGCGCAGGTTGGAGGCCTCGGGTCCGCCCTGAGCCGACCTGCGCAAAGCCGAACAGCACCAGCAAGACGTAGCGCCGTAGCGGGCAAGACAATCGACCACGAGCAGGGTGGCTTGCGCCCTGTTACAGCCAGAGCCGCTCCATCGCTCTAGCGCTCATCTTCCCCCTGCCCTCCTCTCCTCCCGTCCACTTCACCCTCATCTCGTTCCTCCCATTCCTCAACCAGCTCCTGCCCCCCTCCTTCTCCTAACAGGGGGGCGAAGACTCCATCGGAGAAGAGTCGCGGCGTGGGGCGAAAGCGAACGCGGCGGGGCTACCAGGCCAACGAAGGTACCGAAGCCGATGTAGAACGTGCAGCCGATGAGCGCCCATTGGTACAGGGCCTGCCACTCCTCCTTCTCCTCCTCCTCCTCCTCCTTCTCCTCCTCCTCCTCCGCCTCCTCCTCGTCCTCCGCCTCCTCCTCGTCCTCCTCCTCCTCTTCCTCCTCCTCCCCGTCCGTCCCAAGCCTATTTTGAACATATTTTCTGTCAAACTCTCTCCGTTTCCAACAGCACACACACACACACAAATGCACTCAGGCATTGGCGCGCAGCGAGCCACACGATTCCCAGCAGAGTTTCTCCCAAAGCCCAACTTGAAACAGCGTTCCTACTCAGCTCCTCCCGCGCACAACACAACACCCGAATACTCCGCGGCTTCCGCGTTCAACGCGACGCCCGCTACACAACAGCCCCCCTTCCCAAGCCTAACTGGAGAATGGCCCGCGTGCTCAATTCCCCCCGCTCACAACGCAAAGCCCAGGTACTCCACAGCCTTTGTGTAAAACACACCCCCGGATACTCCACAGCCCCCCAACCCAAGACTAATTTGAACAAGTCCTTCTATTCAACCACCTTGGGTGCACAATGCAACGCCCAGGTGCTCTACGGCTTCCGCGCACAACTCACCACTCAAGACACTACAAGCCCCGTCCCCAAACCTAGCTTGACAAAATCAATATACTCAACTAGTCCCGCGTCCACCACAACGCCCAGGTACTCCACAGCATTCGCGTCCAACGCCGCGCCCGATGCTCCCCGTCTCCAACGCAACGCCCAAGCACTCGACAGCCTGCGCGCACAACGCACCACACGACACTGAACGGGTCTCCTCTCCAAGCCGAATTTGACAAAGTCCTCATACTCTGGTGCTCCACCACCTTCGCGCACAACGTGCCACCCGACACTCAAACGGCTTCCCTCCGAAACATCACGTGACACACCGTCTTCTACTCCACGCCCTCCGTGTCAAACGCAACACCCAGGTACTTCACGGCCTCCGCGGCGTCCAACGCCGCACCCGATACTCATCAAGCTCCATCTCAACGCCTAACTTGGACAAAGCATGCCACTCAATTCCCTGTGTACAACACAACGCCCGGATACTCCACAACCGTCGCGCACAACGCACCAACCAATACTCACCAAACCCCCTCTCCAAGCCTAACTTGAAGCGGTTATTATATCCAATTCCCTCTGCGTCCAACACTACACCCAAAAACAACATAGACTTCCTGTACAACACATCACCCAGGCACTCGACAACCATCGTGCAAAACACACCACCCGATACTCAACAGGCGCTCTCCCCAAGCCCATCTTGAACGAGTCACCAATCATAACCCTGATGCTTCCAAATTGGCAGCAATGTGACAGATGGAGGACGGGTCGTTATCGGAATATGACTCTCGGCCTGGCGCCGCGCACATTCGATGTAAAAGCTGCAAAGCTTCACGGATTGAGGGCGGGTGGTTTTCAAAATGGGACTCTCGCCGTAGCGCCACGCACATGGCGGTTTCTTTCCAACATGTGGCTCTCGCCGTAGCGCCGCGCAAATTCATTTTATCACTGAATGAAGGCGGTTAATGTTTTCAAAATTTGGCTCTGGCCTCAACGCCGCACACAATCGTTTCAAGAGTTCGCAAGAGTTTCGCGGATTATGGGAGGTTCCTGGTCAAAATGTGGCTCTCGCCGTAGCGCCGCGCATACTCGTTTTTAATCAGTCGCAAGAGTTTGACTGGTTCGCATGGTTAGCGTACCAGAAACGGTGTTGTGGAACGATTCAGAATTGTCAGGGCGCCACAGTAACGTTGATTCGTGACGCTGGAGTCCCAGGAATGGTGTTCTGGCACGATTCTGGATCGACAAGACGTAACAGTGAGGTTACCCCGTGGCGTTGAACTCCTGAGAATGGCTAGTTGGCACTTTTCGAAATGTCCACACCTGTGTCCCCCAACGGGACAATTGCCTCAGTGGAAATGATGAACCCGAGTAGGGAACTATGAAGAGGGGTCTTGGAGGGAAGGTGTAGTTCAACATCGTTGAGAAGTCCTGGGTTTACACTGGTCCTCCTCCTCCTCCTCCTCCTCCTCCTCCGCCTCATCCTCCTCATCCTCCTCATCTCCCCTTCCTCGTCTACCTTCTCCTCCTCCTCCTCCTCCTCTCCCTCCTCATCCTCCTCCTCCTCATCCTCCTATGTCTCCTCCTCTTCCCCTCCTCTTCATCCTCCTCCGCCCTCCTTTCCTCCACCTGGTTCTTTTCCTCATCCTGCTCCTCCTCGTTATCCTCCACGTCATTATTCCCTCCTTGAAACGATTCGTCCAAGCAACTATGATGGGCATCGTTTTTGGATGGGCTGGTGGGAATACTTTTCGGTCGCGTCCGCCAGCGAGAGCGCAAGCGGAGTCAGAAGCGTTCTGGGACACGGAAGCAGCCCCATTAGCTACTAAAGGCTGGTGGGAATACTTTTTTATTTTATTTTTTTACAGCCGCGGGCGGGAGCGCCAGCGGCGGCGAGTAACGGTGCTGGTGGGAATACGCGTAGCGTCAAACATTCGTCGAGGACCACAGGGACTCAGCCGAAACTGATGGTGACCTTACCACGCAACTCCTCATCGTCCGATCTACCTCTAACGCACCCGTTCATGTCGTAATCCCCATCCCTACACGGCCGCAGTGCAGATGGTGATAATGATTGCCATGTAGTACAGCCTGGGCAAAGGCAGCAAAATATCGTCAAAACAAACAACGTCCTGGGCTCGAATAATATCCCCTCACGCTGCTCTCCCGCTATTCTGCAAAGTGCGCGCCGTGATGAACAGACTGCTGAACAAGGAAACGACGGTCTGAAGAGTCTTTGCGGCACGGTTAACGAGCGGACTGGAAGATCTATGCGGCACGTAAACCGCGAATGCATCAACAACGCAATCCAAAACCAATGTATGCAATTATCAACGCGAGCCCAGCATTCTGTTTACGGCTCTGCAAAACATACGCTATGGCGTGTCAGCGACGCCGGCCACCGCGCCTCCTGGCACGTGGAGGCGTGGCAGAATGCTAAGTGCTGGCCAGCAGATAGTCTGTCAAGGGCCCCCCTCCTCCTCCTGATCCTTTTCCTTCTCCTCCTCCACCTGCCTCCTCCTCCTCTTCCTCCTCCTCCTCCTCTCCCTCTCCTCCTCCTCCTCCTCCTCCTCCTCCTCCTCCTCCTCCTCCCCTCCTCCTCCTCCTCCTCCTCCTCCTCCTCCTCCTCCTCCTCCTCCTCCTCCCTCCTCCTGCTCCTCCTCCTCCTCCCTCCTCCTCCTCCTCCTCCTCCTCCCTCCTCCTCCTCCTCCTCCTCCTCCTCCTCCTCCTCCTCCTCCTCCTCCTCCTCCTCCTCCTCCTCCTCCTCCTCCTCCTCCTCCTCCTCCTCCCCCTCCCCCTCTGAAGGCTTCCTGAGCGGCCCGACGCCTCCCCGGCGCTCCCCAGGGCTCTCCGAGGCTACCAAGACGGCCCGGACAGGCCACCAAGGCCGCCAAGATGGCACGAGACCGCCTCAAGACAAACCCCAGGAGGCAACTACTGGGAGGTTTTCGTCGGAAAGATTGAAGAGGACTGAGCCCCATTGGAGGGCTGTTATGCCGGAGTGGGCCTCGGATTAAGCGGGATTAAGCGGGAATCGGGATTAAACCGGATTGAGCGGGATTGAGCCGGATTAAGCCGGATTAAGCCGGATTAAGCCGGATCTCGGACCAGGGCAAAAACAGATTTTGACCTCCCAGGAGTTGCATCCGAACAAAGCCAAGAGCCTCTCAGAAGCGCTCCACGAGTCCCAAGTGGTCTCCAACAGGCCCCAAGACCACTTGAGCTCCCTGTGGAAGTCAAGAACCGTGGCAGAGTTGGGCGAGGTTGCAAGGCCCGCCATGCAAATGTCGCCACTGGCACCGGAGGTGGAGCTCCCTATATGGGGGGCTTACAAGCGTGGCGGGGGCGGGCGAGGTGGGGGGAGGGCACGCGGTCACCGCCACTTGGGCCGCTGGTGGAGCCCTCCCGCAGGGCCGCAGGGGGCCCAAAAGGCGTGGCAAGGGTGAGCGGCGTGGTCGGGAGGCCGCCATGCGGTCATCGCCACTGGAGCTCCGCATGGGGCTCCAAAAACGTGGCGGGGGCGAGCAAGATGGTCGGGGACCGCATGTGCCCCCATGGAGCCCGACAACCGCGCCAGGGGCGAGCGACATGGGCGGGGGCGGCATGTGTACGCACCAACTGGGGCCTTAGGTAGAGCTCTGTATGGGCCTCCAAGAAAGTGGCAGGGGCGAGCGGAATGGTCGGGTGCAGCATGTGAACCCACCCGCTGGGGCCGTAGGCGGAGCTTCCTGTTGGGCCTGGAAAGACGTACCAGAGGGCAAGCGGAATGGGCGGAGGCTGCACGTGAACGCACCCACGGGTCTCAGGTGGAACACCAGATGAGGCATGAAAACCGCGGCACGGGGGGGGGGACCGCAGGTGGACGCACTCACTGGGACCTTCGGTGGGCTCCGTAAGGGACCTGAAAACGTGACCGGGGCGAACGGCATGGGCGGGGGCGGCATGCGTACGCACCCGCCGGGGCCTCAGCACGAGCTGCTTATCAAGGGGGCTTCAGGAGCAGCACAGGAGCGAGGCGAAGTGGGCGGGGGCAGCATGTGGACACACCCGCTGGCGCCGCGGCTGAAGCGCCTGTGGGGCCACGAGCTTTGCGAGGGGTGTGCCTGACTGGGCGTGGCCAGGCACTCAGACCCTGCCATGTGGGCCTTCTGTGAAGCTCCTGAAAAGAAGCCGCGCCCAGACGGCGCATTGGCAAGCTAAATAACAACACATGCTATCAGGAAAAATGCAGGGCAAGAGCGTGCAAGCGCTCGGGCATCGCCGTGCCTCGGATTGCAATGCACAGGCATGCCGGTGCAGCGCGAGGGTGGACGGCAAAGCTCCTGGGGGACCACGAAACGCATGAGGGGTCTGCCAGAATGGGGCGTCGTCGGGCACACCGACCCTGCCATCTCGGCGGTTCTGCGCTCGTATGGGGCCACGAACGTGCGAGGGGTGCGCCAGAACGGGCGTGGTCAGGAATACCGTCGGGGCGTTGACCTAAGGAACCCTAAATAAGGAACGAGGCCCCTTTTTCCCATAAATCCCACCAGCCCTTTGGGCGTGAGTGGTTTAGCGAGCCCTCTCTGTTCTCAACCCCCCTTCTTCCCCTTCGGGGAGGGGTTTACCCCTCCCCCTACCCCCTCCCCCTGGACCTGGAGAGGGGGTTTCGCGGGTCGTTGGAGGGGTCTTTTTCGACTCCTGGGAGGGCTAAAAAACGACACCCCTCACGAGGATTCTGGCCCCGACGGGGGGGGGAGAAAAAACCCTCTCCTCTTCCTTGAAGCCAAAATCATTGATTTTACTACGGTTTTGGCCCCATTTGGGCCTTCTGAGGGGGCAGCGCTCATGACAGCTCCCCCCTCCCTTCAAGGCAAAATTATTGATTTTACGAAGGTTTTGGGCTCATTTTGCCCTTCTGAGGGGGCAGCGCTCATTAAAGCTCCCCTCTTCTTTAATCGATCTCCTCCAAGATGGCCCCAAGAAGCGCCCAGGAGGCACCAAGAGGCCCCAAGATGGCCCCAAGAGGCCCCCAGGAGGCCCCCAAGAGGCCTCCAAGAGGCCCCCAAGATGCCCCCAAGAGGCCCCCAAGAGGCCCCAAGAGGCTCCCCCGAGGCACCCAAGACGCTCCTGGAAGCCCCTGGGGCCGCCAAGAGGCCCCCAAGACGCCCCAAACGGCCTCCAAGAGGCTCCCAAGAGGCCCGAAGAGGCTCCCCCAAGGCACCCAAGACGCTCCTAGAAGCCCCTGGGGCCGCCAAGAGGCCCCCAAGACGCCCCAAAAGGGGACGAGGTGCCCGAACGCCTCACGCCACGAGGAGCCCGAACGACTCACACCAGGACGAGGGGCCCGAACGACTCACACCACGAAGAGCCCGAACGACTCACACCAGAAGGAGGGGCCCGAACGACTCACACCAGGACGAGGCGCCCGAACGACTCACACCACGAGGAGCCCGAACGACTCACACCACGACGAGGGCCCCGAACGACTCACACCACGAGGAGCCCGAACGAGTCACACCAGGAGGAGGGGCCCGAACGACTCACACCAGGACGAGGGGCCCGAACAACTCACACCACGAGAAGCCCGAACGACTCACACCAGGACGAAGAGCCCGAACGACTCACACCACGAAGAGCCCGAACGACTCACACCAGGAAAAAGGGCCCGAACGACTCACACCAGGACGAGAAACCCCAAACGACTCAAACCACGAGGAGCGTTTTCTCTCCCTCCTCCTCCGCCTCGTCCTTCTCCCGCTCCCCCCACAAGGAGGATGTACAAGGAGGCGGGAGGAAGGAGGAACAGGGGAGATATGCGGGGGCAAGCGGACACACGCCTGCAAAATACAACTGTCGGCATGCTTCGCAAGAGTTGCTCTTGTGAGATGGGCTGGTGGGGATACGCGAAGCGTAAAGAACTAAACTTCGATTTCCCATGGAAAGCCTCCGGAAAGCCTGAGGCAAGCTGTAAACAGATCAAGGAACACCGAGCCCCTCCCCAACGCAAAAGGGTTCCTTCTTCAGCGCCCCGACTGTACAGGCCCTGCCATGTCTCCTGTGGAGCCAGAATGGGGCCACGAAACGTATGAGGGGTGTGCCAGAATGGGCGTGGCCAGACGCAAGAGCCCTGCCATGTGGTCCTTCTGTGGAGCTCCTATGGGGCCCGGCATACGGACCAACCCTTTTGGTCTCCTGTGGAGCTCCTACAGGGCCACGGAAAGTGTGACTGGAGTGCCAGAAAGGGCATGGTTAGGCACACGGGCCCTGCCATATGAGCCTTCTGTGGGGCTCCTATGGGGCCACGAAGCGTGTGAGGAGTGTGCCAGAAATGGCGTGGTCAGGCATACCGACCCTGCCGTGTGGACATTTTGTGGAGCCTTCATGAGGCCACAAAACGTTTCATGAGTTTGGCAGGCTGGACATAATCAAACACACGGACCATGTCATGGGGGTCTGAAATCCCTCCTTCCCCTGCTCGGGGGAGGGGTTCATTACTGTTCTTTATTCATATACACATCCTCTCTTATTCGACTGTGGGCCAACCCGAGGCATGCCCCCTCCCACCATCCCTGTCCAAGAACAATACGTAATGCGCTTTGCCTGCAAATCTGGAGCATGCGCGGGCGCCGCGCGACCTTGGTTTTTGATAAGGACTGTGGGCTGCCGTCATATTACTCGCTGCGCGCAGGCCAACCATCCCTGTCAACAAAGAATACAGAATGCACTTCGCCTCCACATCTGGCGCATGCGCTGGCGCCCCGCGACTACTTTGCCTGGATTTTTTGTCAGGGACGGCGGGGGGGCCGTCATATTACTCGCTGCGCGCAGGCCAACCATCCCTGTCAAAACACAATACAGAATGCACGTCGCCTCCACATCTGGCGCATGCGCGGGCGCCCAACGACCACTTCGCACTGGGTTTTGTCAGGGACGGCGGGGGGGGCCGCCATATTGTTTAAACGTAGAGCACGTGCCGCACCTGGCGCGCCTGGCTCGCTTGGGCCTCCAGGGTGCCTGGTGCACCTGGAAATCCATGGTGCACATGGCATGCGTGGCGCTCCTAAGCAGTATGCTGAGACACCCTCGGGTGTTACTCATGTGTTGGGAGGGCGGGTGAGAGTGAGCGAGACGGCTTGCGGGCGAAGGAGGGGCCTCGAAACCTATCACTGCTCCCTATTAATATACACCCCCTCCCCCAGGCGACCGGCGGCCAACCAGGAACCATGCGGACCCCGCCCCCCATCATCCCTGTCAAAAAACAATACAAAACGCACTCTGCCTCCACATTTGGAGCATGAGCGGCCAACCCGATGCGGCCCCCCCCACCATCCCAGTCAAAAAACAATGCAAAATGCACTTTGGGCAAAAATCTTACCCTCTACCCCCTCCCGTGGGCCTGGAAGGGGGCGGGGGCGAGAGACGCTAAAGCCCCAAAAAAAAGCCCAAGACGGCTCCACGAGGGCCTCAGAGAACCCAAGATGGCCTCTAAGATGGCTCGAGGGAACCCAACCTGGCTCAAGATAGGCTCCGACGCACATCCAAGAGGCCTCAGGACGGCCCCAAGACGGTTTCAAGTCCCCTCCGAGCTCTCCAAGGACCCCCCCATCCTCCAGGGAAAAGTGATGATTGTTGCGTTCTCGCCTTTTCCCGTCCGATGGGCCTCGGAGGCCCCAAGATAGCCCCAAGATGGCCCAAGAAAGCCCCAAGAGGGACCCAAGAGGGACCCAAGAGGGACCCAAGAGGGCTGCAAGACGGCCCAAAAAGCGCCCCAGAGCGCCCGCGGAGCGCCCCAAGACATGCCCAAGGCGCCATGTTTGAGCATCTGAGCGGGGGGACGCTGAATAGAGCCCGCCCCCTCTTTTTGGGAACAGTGAGCCCAGAATTGCCTCAAGAGGCCTCCCAAGAACCAAAAGAGCCCCAAGAGGGCCCCATGACCCCCAAAAGAGCCCCCCAAGAGAGCCCCGATAGTGCCCCAAGTGCCTCCGCGAGGACCCCAAGACAGACGCAAGATGGCTCCAAGAGACCTCCGAGAAAACACTTCCAAGGCGGTTGTTACATTGCATGCTTCCGCATTTCCCTGATCAAGGAAACTCGCCTGGCGATCTGTTTCTGAATGGGTTGGTGGGCATTTTTGGTCACGGCCGCAAGCGAAGGCGCAGGCGGCGTCCGAAGTCAGCCCGGGCTACGAGCGAAACCGCTGGTGGGCATACGCGAAGTGTCAATGATTGAAAACAAAGACCCAACACCACAGGAAGATTGGTGAAAGTATGTCAGGTATTATGGGCGCGCGCACTGATCATCGCCAGCGTCAGCATTGCCACCGCCACCATCACAATCACCACCACACTCATCGCCGATGTCGTCACCCCCACCACCTCGCCACCATCGTAAGCGACGTCGTCGTTGTCGTCGCCCTCGCCATCAGTCACTACAATCACAATCATCATAATCGTCATCATGAGTTTCCCCCTACGCATCGTCATCACCACCACCATCATCATGACTACCATCGTCATCATAATCATCACCACCATGCCAAACTCATCATCATCATCATCATCATCATCATTAACACCATCATCAACCGAGTAATCATTGTCGTTAACATAACCATAACCTTCATCATAGGCCTCATCATCATCACCCGCAGTATCAAAATCACCATCATCATCATCATCATCGGCAGCCCCGATGTCGTCGTCAATCTCACCAGCACCCCGCCCGACACATGGATCCGCATGAGGAGGGGTATCCCAACACTGCGACAGCTGAGCGTGCGGGCGAGAGGCCAGCTCGCAACGACTTCCACATGTTCATAACAAATTGCACCCGACAAACAGATTCCAAAACATACTAAACCAAATCCCCCTGCCGAGGTGGGGTGATCCCCTTTTCCGCGCAGTGGTTTTGTCAGAACACATCTGTTCCGACGTTCAGTTCAAAATCAAATAATACTGGCTTCGGCCGGTCGACTTTGGCCAACCCCCTCCACAAACTCCCTCCGGCGTGCCGAACCCATCTGCCGTAAGTGACAAGAATAGTTGGTCCAGGGTGCGATGGCTGATGGCATCACGGGGAATGCCATTGGTTGTACGAGCTGTACAGGAAACGCGCGAATTGCACATCTCACAGGACAGCAACAGAAAGACGAGGTTTGTGGCCCTGGGAACGAGCAGGAAATGGGGGTAGGAACGAGGGGGAGGAAAACGACGGAAAACGGGCCGAACAGTTTACGCGACAGCAGCAGTGAGGCGGTGAAGGAAGATGAGGACCACAACGAAAAAGGCAGGATGAGGAAGGAGGGTGGCGACCATGTGCCATTGGCACGCTGGACAAGCAGCGCGGCAGCCGCCATGTCGCCCTGGCGCACCAAAGGATAAGCTGCTCACAGCTAGTGCAAGAAGCGAACGCGCCCAAGCTTGCCCGCCAGGTTCTCCGCCTCATTCTGGCACCGTGCATTCCACGAACTAAACGCCAGCAGGCGCGCCGCCTGGTCTTCGAGCGGTCCGCGTGAAAGGGTGTCAAGATTAACATGAGTCTGCAAGGGACGTCACTGTGCTGGACACTCAGCAGCCCTCGAAAGTGGCGACAGTTTCGCAGATCGCAGCGCCCCAGGGGCGACGAGGCAGAATTTAGATCCGCGTATGACGTCATTCCGCAGACCCCCCCAGCAGCCCTCGACGGTGGCGACAGTTTCGCAGATCGCAGCCCCCAGGGATGGCGAGGTCGAATTTAGGTCTGCGTGTGACGTCACTCCGCTGGACCCCCCAGCAGCCCCCAAAAGTGGCGACAGCTTCGCGGATCGCAGCCCCCCCGGGGGCGGCGAGGTTTGATTTAGGTCTGCGTGTGACGTCACTCCGCTGGACCCCCCTGCAGCCTTCGAAAATGGCGGCAGTTTCGCAGAGATCACAACCCCCAAAGGATGGCGAGGTCGAATTAGGTCTGCGCATGACTTCACTCCGCTAGACTGCCAGCAGCCCTCGGAAGTGGCAACAATTTCGCAGATGGCAGCCTCTCAGGGATGGCGAGGTCTACTTTCTACTTTAGGCATGCGTAACTAGGCCATCACTCTGCTGGACCCCTCCACCAGCAGCCCTCGAAAGTGGCGACAGTTTCGCAGATCGCAGCCCTCAGGGATGGCGAGGCCAAATGCAGGTCCGCGTGTGACGTCACTCCGCTGAACCCCCCAGCAACCCTCGAAAGTGGCGACAGTTTCGCAGATCGCAGCCCGCAAGGATGGCGAGGTCGAATTTAGGTCTGCATGCGACGTCACTCCGGTGACCCCCAAGCAGCCCTCAAAAGTGGCGGCAGCTTCGCGGATCGCACCCCCCCACCCCCAGGGATGGCGAGGGCTAATTCAGGTCCACTTTAGACAACGCTCAGCTCGAACCCCCAGCAACAAAATTGAAGACGGTTTCGCAGATCGCAGCCACCCCCCCGCATGGAGAGGTAGAATTTGGGTCTGCGTGTGACGTCACTCCGCTGGCGAGGCGCAACTCAGGGCTGCGTGCGACGTCACGCCGCTGGACCCCCCAGCAACCCTGGAAAGCGGCGACCTCGTTGCAGCTCGAAGCCCCCCACCTCCCCCTCCTCCTCCTCCTCCTCCTCCCCCTCCTCCTCCTCCTCCTCCTCCTCCTCCTCCTCCTCCTCATTTTCCTCCTCCTCCTCCTCCTCCTCCTCCTCCTCCTCCTCCTCTCCCTCCTCCTCCTCCTCCGCCTCACCACAACCACACCACACACGCCCAGCAGCGGCGAGGAGGCACGGTGGCAGGCCAGCAGGAGGCGGGGCCGAAGGCAGGGTAGGAGGCCGGGTCGCAGGCAGGCAGGAGGGAGCGGCGGAAGTTAACGGGCGAAGAACGGTATAAAATAAACATTTTCGCCGTCGGGAACACCTGTCCCGTAGGGGTAGAAACTTTCCAGCCGCCCTGGGACAGGCGCCCCCGACGGCGAAAAAGATTATGTTATGCCGTTCTTCGCCCGTTAAGGAAGGAGTGTGCGGCCGCAGTGCTCTGTTCCAAACGAGATCCCAACGCAGAAGGGTTGCGAAACATACGACGCGGTGCACACGCGCTGATCTGACAAGCGCGTACCGTAACAGTCATGACCAAAGAATGTCATGCGGGCCACACGCGCGCGACCCCGCGCGCGAGCGCGTGTCGGAATCACCATAAACTCACTGGCGCCTGGACATGTCAAGATCGAGCCATTCAAAAACATTGGACAGCTGTTATCAACCAGATGTTGTCAACCTCTGCGCGAACACTGAAAAGGCATAAGGGCATGAACAGGCCTCGACTCTCTGGACACCTATAACCATGCGGTCTGCATGCGCGCACATGTTGTGACCATTCGAAAACAATCGCGCGTCCACCATGTCGGTCGAAACAATGATGCGGTGAACAAGTGCGCGCGCCCCCGCACGCGCATGCCAAACCCATTCAAGAACATGAAGATGATTAAGCACTTCAGACCAGGAGTCCTTGGAAGCGCATACAGGCAGTTTAGGGACGATTGATATAGCACGTGTGCGCGCTTGATGCAACCAAATCGGTACCCGTTACAACCATAACTAGTCCCCGTCATACCAACATCATCATCAGCAGCAACATCAGCATCATCATCAGCATCATCAACAGCATCATCATCCGCATCACCATCACGGTGTTCGTCAATACCACTATCCCAATCGTCATCATCCTCATCATCACTATCTGCAGTATCACCACCATCATCATCAGCAGCATCAACAGCATCACCAGCATCACCGTCACCATCACCATCACCATCATCGTCATCATCATCATCATCATCGTCATCATCATCACCATCATCATAGCAATCGTTGCGGACGCCGCCCTCTTTATACTCGCCAGCACAACCACCCTGTCACCATCATCCTCGTCGCCGATGTCGACGCATGGATCTGCAAAAGAGAAAATTTGCGTATCACGGCACCTGTTCAAGTATGTCCCTTAAGTTCCGACAGGTCACTGCACGCAGGACCTCTTGAGAGCTGCCAATCGGTTGCGGATGGCTGGGTGGGGTGTATGCTCGAGCATTGAAGTGTGCTAGCGCATGAATAACGTCATCATCACTCGCCCGCCCGTCGCATGGACCAACACGAGAAGGGCCCACGCTTCGCTGCACCTGTTCAGATGCGTTCCTAAGTCCCGACAAGTCACTGCACTCAGGGAGTCTTGAGCGTTGCCAAGAAGTTGCGGGTGGCTGGGTGGGGTTTACACTCGAAAACCAGAGTGCGCTCGCGAATGAAGCACCTAGTCAATATGCGCGCGCACACTTGCTAAGATCACACAATGCCCTCAGGTGGTTGGCTATTCTGCAAGGTGAGAACATGCGGGTCACACGCGCGCGCGCATGTCCAAACACAGTCAACAATCATCGCGCACCCGCCATCTCTGTCAAATGGTACAATGCGACCACACGCGCGCCTCCGCGCAAACGCCGAAATCCGTCCGACGCGAAATTGAAAACGGAACCCTTCAACAGAATAGCTCTTCAACCAAGATGTGTCAGCCACTTTGAATTTCTGAGCGCGCACACCTCCGAATGATCCTCATCAGCACCCTCAGTATCATCACCCCCCGTAGCATCATTGCAATCGTCAATATCAGCATCACCATCACCCCCACCACAACCATCATCATCAGCATCAGCATCAGCATCAGCATCATCATCGTCATCATCATCATCATCACCACCATCAGCATCATCATCAACATCATCATCATCACCATCGTCGTCATCATCTCCACCGTCGTCATCCACGTCATCGCGGATCTCGTCGCCCTCGTCGAATTTCTACAGGCACGCACATGCTCATCATCATCACCAACAAGTTCGTCGTCATCGTCATCATCATCATCATCATCATCATCGTCATCATCATCCTCATCATCATCATCATCATCATCATCATCATCCTCCACCGCATGATCATCATCATCATCGTCGTTATCAGCGTATTCATCGCCACCGTCATTATCATTGCCATCGGCTTCATCAACATCACCATCGTCGTCGGCATTGCCCCCACCGTCGACATGAACATCGTCGTCATGTCAACATAATCGTCGCTGTCGTCGCCCAATTGACTGTTGTAAACAGGCTGCGGATGGATGGGTGGGTTGTTTGCAAGGGCTTTAAAAGTAACCACGATCGGATGCGGTCAAAGCTTCTGCACCGCGTAAATTGCAAACCTGTGAAATGAACAACCTGTATTGCACCCCACAGCTTGCACCAAATAGCTTTCACCGCATCCATTGCATCACACAGCCTGCACCACACAGCCTGCACCAAACAGCTTGCACCACATAGCTTCCACCACACGTCTTGAATACATCTTGCGCCACACTATTTGCACCACCTTGACCACTCTGAGTGCACGTCGCACCACTTGGAGTGCACGTCCAGACTGAAAGAACTCAGTGTATGGGCACACGCTGGCAAACATGTCAGTGCCAGTGGCACTACAAATGGCAATCCGCCGACCCCTTTGGGGTTCATCGGCACGTGAAATGTTTCCCCCTTCCCCTCCTCCTCCTCCCTCCTCCTCCTCCTCCTCCTCCTCCTCCTCCTCCTCCCTCCTTCTCCTTCTCCTTCTCCTTCTCCTCCTCCTCCTCCTCCTCCTCCCTCCTCCTCCTCCTCCTCCCCCTCCCCAAACCCCTCCCCTGGGATCCTAGTCTGGTCGATTTGGAGCGGGGGGGGTCCCCCGGGATCCGGGCGAACGCATCCTGGGGGGGGGGCTCCCCGACATGCCAGGAGGGCCCCAAGAGGCCCGTAGGGGCGGTCCACGAGGGCAGCGAGCCGCTGAAAGATCGATGCAGAAACGCCCACGCTGGCCTCCAGGCGGGCCAAGAGGACCCCAGGACGCTCCAAGAAGCCCCTAAGGGGCGTCCCGAGAGGGCCTCCAAAGCAAAAATCGTCCCGTTCCCATAGGAGAACGTCAATGTTTGGCACATTCGCCCCGTTTGGGTTCACAACGTCCAAGGCGGCCCAAGAGGCCCTCAAGATCGCCACAACAACGGGCCAAGAAGCCCCCAAGAGGGCTTCATGACGATCCAAGGGGGCCCCAAGACGGCCCAGGAAGTCCCCAAGAGACAGCCCAGGAAGGGTCCCAGAGCAGCCCGAGAAGGGGGCCCAGAGGGGGAACCCGAATGGACGTTCCGAGTCTTCCACCCCACGACGCCTCTGGGCTGCCCCAAGTGCCCCCAACAGGCCCCTGTGGAGCCTCAAGATGGCCGCAAAAGGCTCTCAAGAGGCCCCCAGGAGGCCCCCGAGAGGTTCAAAAACTGACTCCAAGACGCCCCCGAGGCGCCTCCCACGAGACCCCATCAGCCATCCGAGTGGCCTTAGACCCGCAACCCAGGCACGGTGGCGGGATGTGCCGAAGGCCATTCGATCATCCTTTTTTCTGATGTTTTGTCAAATGCCCGCCGTCTGTATACGTGGGTTCTCGCCCGCTTCCCCACGCGTGCACTGCGAATACTGAGAATGTCAGCCCAAGAGACCCCAAAAGTTACCCCTCGAGGCCCCCATGAAGCCCCAAAAGAGCTCCAAGAAGCCCCCTCAAAGGCACACAAAAAGACCCTCAACATCAACCCGCAACAACCGCCAGTTCCCCAAGGGGTCGCGGTGTGGCGTAAGCCCAAGAAACACGAATTGATGGCCGCCTACATGATGCGTTCTGAGGACAAGCTCTCAGCATTTCCTCGCGCTCGGCGGTGCGACACCGACAGTCCATTGATGCAAGAGGCATTGGATTGTCTTCGTCGGCAATGCGTAGCGCATTGTCCGAAAAAATGGGCACGCATCAATGAAATGAAAGGGCAAAGCACTGTCAAGGCGACCGCTAGCAGGTAGAAACATGCTCTGCATGCCCTGGAGAAACGCTGGAAGGGAAATAATCTGCAATGAGAAGAAGAGTGCCTTCGAGCAGGGCTTACAATGCTAAGCTGAGCAAGTAAAAGCGTGCTCTGAGTGACCTCCCTCAGCGCTGCAAAGAGAAGGCGCCCGTCCACAATCCCATCGTGGCGGCCGGACCGAGGCCAGAGAAAGGCCACTTGCCGACGTGCACCACAGCCCTGATGGTGTAACGGCTCAGGCAAAGAAGCAAACACAGAAGAAAACGTCAACGAGGCACAGTGAGAAACCGAGGCGGAGGAATGGGAGGATGGGTGACCTGATCGGGTGCTACAGATCACACATTGTATCACATCCAGGAAACGTTGTTGCCAAAATGATGGTGCTGCCTACTCTGGTTGCTGCCTCGTGTTGCGGATCTCTTCAGAGTCATCCCGCTGCTTTACTGGCAACTGCAACACACTGACACTAGAGAGCGACCATCTTATCTCGCCGAAACGCGGTTGGTACTTGACACCACGTGACAAGAAGAGTACCAATGAAGCTAAAAGCATCACACGAAATGACCTTACAAGACCACGCAGTGAGCCATGGACTTTGCGTATTAGTAGCGTGGCGACGGTGAAGTGTCGTCTGAGATCAACAAAGATGAACGAATAGTGGACTGTCCCTTCGAATGTGCGAAGTCAGTGGGCAATATCTGGCATGGCTGCTTCACTGCGCTGGGATGGAAGACCCATCCCCAGCCGCCTCGTATGTCTCAACAAGCTCTCATGCTACGGCACCCCTTTTGATACTGCCTGCCTTAACCCTCAACATTATGTGACCGACGGGGGTAGAAGAAAAAAAAAAAAAAAAAAAAAACTCCAGTCATCCCTCTGGGCGGAGGTGGTTCAGAAAGTTTCCTCTTCCACCCCAGATCTTCTCCTTCGGGGAGGGGCTCACCCCTCCCCATACCCCTTCCACTTGGTCTGGACGAGGGGCGAAGTGTTAGTGGGCCCAATGTGGCACGAGATGGTTCCAAGAGGGCGTCAGATGGCCCAGGGATGGTCTCCAAGATGGCACCGAGGACCATACCGAGTAGCCTCCAAGATGCGCCCAAGAGGCCCCACGACCGTCCCAAGGTCTTCGAATGGCCACGGGCCCTCCCAAGAACGCCCCCGAAAGACCAACAGGTATCCCAAACCTGTTGAAAGATTAACTCTCGTTTGCGTTCTCGCCGTTTCGCTTCTGATTGTCGTTTGGGGACCTCAAGATGACCTCCCCGTACGGCCCAAGAGGAGCCCCCGAGAGAAGCCCATCGAGGCTCCAAAACGCCGCCAAGAGCGCCCAACAGCGCCCCGAGAGAATCCTAAGAAGGCCCCGAGAAACCATTGGCCCCACTTCGGGAGAAGCGGCGCTATATCGGCGCCGCCCCCTTCGCTCGGGCCCAAAGTTCATCGAAAAAGCAACACGGACTTGAAACATGAGGCTGCCTCGGAGGAGGCTTCCAGGCCAATGTGGTTCTGAGATGCCTTCGCCTAGCCCAAGGTGACCTCCGAGATGGCGCAAAATGGCCCGAGATGGTTCGAGACGTCCTTCAGTATGCCTCTAAGGGGCAACATGACCGTCGTCCCAAGACAGCTGCAAGTGGCCACGGAGCGCCCCAAGGAGACCCTCCAGAAACCAGGACGATGCAAAACTCGAAAACCGTTCGGGCTTTTCGTTTTTGCGAATCCGATGGGCACACGAAGCCTGAGTATGGCCCCAAGATCGCCAAAGAGAGCCTCAACTGGGATCAGTAACAAGTCCAAGACGAACCCAAGAACGCCCAGGAGAGCCCCGAGAGCACCCCAGGGGAGCTCGATAAGAAGCGAGAAGTATGGCTGTCGGGGCTAGGCTAAGAAAGACCCCACCACCCCACCACCCAGCCCCTGTTTATCGATGTCCTCGAAGCCAAGAGGGCCCCAAAGGCGCCCCAAAGAGGCCGATGCCAGAGCGCGCCCGCTTGCTTCCAGCGCCAGCGGAGGCCGCTTGTCCGCCTCCACATCAGCGATGAAGGTGCCACTGCCGCCCGCGGCTGCCGCCAGAACGCACGCACCCCCACGGGCGCCGTAGCGCACTGTGAAGTCCACCAGGGGCGGTCACTATCCAGTCTCGAGCTTATCCTTTGTCCCTAAGATCGGCGTGCCAGAAATCAATGACAATCTTAGGGATGCGCCCTCAGGAACCGAGGGGATCCTTAAGGTCGGCATCGGGATCAGGTGCCTCCTCCCGCCCACCCTGGAGCGCCGAAACCCCACAGGATTAAGTCGGGCGTGTCCCCCTACAGGGGGATTTTGGGCTAAAAATTAAAATAACATATAAAAAAAACAAAAACAAAAAAAAAAAAAAAAAACAAAAAAAAAAAAAAAAAAAAAAAAAAAAAAAAAAAAAAAAAAAAAAAAAAAAAAAAAAAAAAAAAAAAAAAAAAAACTCCAAAAATGCCCCCAGAATAGTCGAAGAATCGTCCCCAGGCAATTTTTTTACTATGTTTGAACATCCCCCCTGCAGGGGGACACGCCCGATTTCACCGCAGGAGGCTGCGCGCGGCCATGGCGGGCGGCGCGTCGGCCTCCCCGCGCTCGGCGCAGGCGGGGGAAGGGCAGCGCCAGCGCCGCACGTCCCGGGCGGGTGACAATAGGGGGTGACCCAGCTGGGCGGTTTTTAATATATGGGATTTTCTGAAATATCGGATTTTTAATACATGGTCAATGTATGAATAAATGTATGCATGAACCCATCGTTGTTAAGAATACTAATTCCCTGCATTTTTACTACATGATCCGCACGCGGAGCATGTTGAAAAAACGGCACTGTAGCTGGGGGGCGAAGAAGAGGGCCCTCGAGAGGCCCTCGAGGGCCGCTTTCGGAGCCAGCAGGGGCCCACAGGGGGGCCCTCGAGGGGCCCTCAGGGGGCTCCTCTGCTGCGCTCCCCACGACCACCCGCCCGAGGTGACGGGGAACTGCGGGGCAGTCCGGTGCCTGGGCGCGGGCTCGCGTGGCGGAGCTGACCCACACGGCCCCCCGCGGCCGCTTGCCGCCCCAGCGCCTGCAGGCGCGGGGACCCCGACAGCGTTGCCTGCGCGCGTGCCTGACGCAGGAAGCACGGCGCCCTGCGTGGCGTCCTGCGCGCGCTCCCGCGGAGGACCGCGAGCGGCGGGCTGGCAACTGGCCAGCGGAGGACCGAGCAGGGCGGCAAATACACCGCCGCACGGGAACTGCGGAGAAAAAGTGCAGCACCCGCCAGAGGCCGCTGTTGCAACCGCCTGCGGGGCTCCAGAAGGACGCTCCGGAGGGCCTCCAGGGGCCAGCATTCAAAAACCGATCATTGTTCGATGAGTTCACACATGTCGGTTCTTCGGCTCAAGGCGTTCAAGGCAACCCAGAAAGCCCCCAGGAGGCCACCAAGAGGCCCACAAGAGGCCCTCGAGAGGCTTCCAAGACGGCCCCAAACAGCATGCAGACGGCCCCCGCGCTCCCACGAGGGGCACGCAATGCCTAAAAGAGGGCCCCAAGTCGAGGCCAAAGGTTTCCAGAAACAATAAGAGGCCCCAAGAGAGCCCAACGACAGGTCAAGAAGCCCCAAGGAGGTCCCAAAGATGTTTCCAAAAGGTCCCACGCCAAGAGGGTTCCCAAGAGGACCCCTGGACCCCGAGAATGCCACATTGGCGGAGAACGTTCCCGAAGGAGGGCCCGCCGTGGTTCCCACTCTGCGGGCTCGGTACGGCGGGCCCCCTGCGGGCCCTGGCCGAGTTGGGCTACAATGAGTTTAGCAAGGTGAAGAAGATTTTAGAAAGCCTAAAACAAAGTAGACAGACTGAAAGGCTTGTCGTAACCCAAGCAGGCGAATGTGGAGCATCCAAGAGCGCTCTCATCAGGAGGCGCAGAGCGCAAGTCGCGGCGAGACCGCCTGGCACCCCGATTCCCTTCGAGATAAACTCACGGCCCCCGACGGCTCAAAGACGGTTCCAAACGGGCCCAGCGGTCCCCGAGATGCTCCAAGATGGGCCAAGAGGCCGCCAACACGCCCCACGGGGGCTCCATGAGGACCCCCAAGAGGGCCCCCAGAGGCAATTTCCGGAAACGTACCCAACCCCTCTGCAACAGGCAGCCATAACAGTGGGCACGTTTGATGCGGACGACTAAATGCCAAGAGACGCAACGCTATGTGCCATGAAAGCTACATGGGGGGCTTACGCGTCCCATGATTCAAAACAATGGATGATGCAGCACTCTAGAACATGCCAGCGCAATTGACGCCACTGCAATGGGCCTCCCAGAAGCCAGCGAAACTAGCGCACTTAGCAGCCCCACGGGAAGGCGTCTGATCTCGCCTGGACATGCGAAAAAAAAAAACTGTTCCGTTGAACCTCCTAGGAGCCAACGAAAATAGTTACGTTTGCGCAGGTCGCAACCCCCACAAGCGAGGTCGAGCCTGCGCTCGCGTAAGACACCGCTGTGATGGGCCTCCCTTGATCCTACGTAACTGGCGACAGTTTCGCTCGTGGCAGCACCCCCAGGGAGCCGCGAAATCGAATCTGAGTGCGCGAAAAGGACACTCCTGCGCTGGGCCTCAAAGGAACCAACGAGATTGCAAACAGTTCCCAAAGCGGTCGCCCACATAGGGAGCCGCGATGTCTGGTCTGGGCGCGCATAAAACATCACTGTGCTGGGCATCCCTGGGGTCCATTCACACGGCGTCAGTTGCGCACTTGGCAACCCCCACAGCGAGCCGCGAGGTCCAGTCTGGGCCTGCGTAAGACGCCACTGCGCTGAACCCCCAAGGAACCCACAAAACGATAGTATCGACAGTTGCGCAAGTCGCAGCCCCCGCAGGGTGCCGCGAGGTCTAGTCTGGGTGCGCGTGAGACACTGCTGCGCTGGCAGGACGTCCCAGGAGCCCACGAAACTGGCGATGGTTGTTCACTTTGCAA
Organism: Prorocentrum cordatum; assembly: GCA_963575745.1. Lineage (NCBI taxonomy): Eukaryota > Dinophyceae > Prorocentrales > Prorocentraceae > Prorocentrum > Prorocentrum cordatum. The sequence goes on along the minus strand of CAUYUJ010019405.1, from coordinate 486,153 downwards.
CCCCCACAGAGAACCGCGAGGTCTAACCTGGGTCAGCGTGGACCACCCCTCCGCTGGCCATCCTAAGAGCCCACGAAAGTGATGACGGGAGCGCAGTTTGCTGCCCCCAGTAGGAAAGGTAAGAGTCAGGAGGTGCTGGGAAGGAAACACAGACGAAGAGAAGGAGAAGGCAGGAGGACAGAAAAGAGGGGGGGAAGGAGGGACACGCGCAAGGAGCGCCGAATTCAAGACAAGAATCCAACGCGAAGGGTCGAGAATGAAGCAGGATGCAGGAGGAGGTAGAAGGCGAGGACGAGGAGGAGAAAGACTAGGAAAAGGAGAAGGATGCCGCCTGCCGCCGCTGCCGAGGCCAGAGGACGCTCTTTTTCGGGCCGCTCCTCGCGACCGAACAAGCTTCGCCGAAAGCAGCACCGGCGGAGAAGATTGACGGCGGGCAGGCACATGCAAGGCTGCCAGTAGTCTGAGATCTCCGACAGGGGTTCAAGCAGCACCGGCGGAGAAGATTGACGGCGGGCAGGCACACTCGAGACTGCCAGCAGGCTGAGATCTCAGACAGGGGTTCAAACAACGCGCGAAGGAGGGAGGGCAGGGAGCGCGACTGGGAGGCCTGAAACGGCAGTGGGTCAGGACCCCTCTGGAATGGCGGCCTCTCGCGCTGTGGAATTCGGCAATCAAAAGTAGCGAGCATGCCGCCTGCCGCCGCTGCCGAGGCCAGGGAAAGCTCATTTCCGGGCCGCTCCTCGCGACCGAACAAGCCTCGCCGAAAGCAGCACCGGCGGAGAAGGTTGACGGCGGGCAGGCACGCTCGAGGCTGCCAGCAGTCTGAGATCTCCGACAAGGGTTTAAACAACGCAAACTTGCCAGAAAATCATTGGTCACCACTACTACACTAGCCGAACTACTTCACCACTACACAAAGAGAATGGTCAGGGCTCTTGTCTTGGCGGCGCCATGCGCGAGGTTAAAGCACTGCGCGGCCTTCGTTCTGCAAACCGCCACCCTGAGCTAAACCGCAAATGGATGCAAGATTTTTTCCGGCGCGACTGCAGACACGGCCACAACCACGACAAAGGCGAGCGATCAACGTCAGCGAGATGCCATCGAAAAAAAATAACGGGCTTCCTCCACCGCGCGCCCCACTGGCACACGTCTGCGATCACGGAGACGCAGGCGGGCCAGGACATGGCTTCCTGGAGACGCGGAAGCGACCACATGCGCGAAAGCGCTGGATTCTCAAGAGCAGCCGGGAGCTGCATCAAGTGCATGAGCTCTAAAATACTGCAACAACACCGGCAGCGGGGTTGCCGATTCGGATGGCACCACGATCCTTGGGGCGCGTCACCTCCGGCAGCCCCACCAGGCGCTGGTCTGACCGGAGCCGCGAGGGGGGCACTGGACCTGCCTGGCCCTCCTTCCTCAGCGGCTGCCCACGAAGGCGCCCCGCACTTGGCCCGCCCGGGCCCAGCCTCGCACGAGCTTTCGAGCGGCCAGAGTGAACAGGCCCCAGGCTGCACCCCAGCTGATGCCCCACCCCAGCACAATGAAGCCCCGCCCCCGCAAAGCATGCGAGAGCCCGCCACTGCCACTAAACAGTTCCAGAAAAACCGGCGGCTGGACCAGGCGGGCGCTCCGGCCGGCCAGGGCGCGACGAAGGCCTCGCGACGCAAGTCGGCCAACGCGCCGCCGCCTCGACCGCTCCCTGGCGCGCGTCTGGCGCGAGCCGCTGCAGCTGCTCGCCGACCCGCCCCTCTTTCCGGCACCGCCTCGCGCTGGAGTCGCAGCGCCGCCGGCCGCGGAGCTTGATCTCCTGCAGCGCCAGCAACTGCCGCGCCCAATCGCGGCTCGGCCCGCTGCGCCGCACCGCGCACAGCTCGGGCCCCAGCGCCTGCAGGCCCGCGCGGAGCGCCGCCTCGCGGAACTGCACGACCAGGTCGGCCTGCCCGATGGCGAACACCGGCTGCCCGGGCGGCGTTTCGCGCTCGGGGCAGGCGAGCGCGGGCGGCGCGAAGTGGAAGAGCGGCAGGTCGAATGCCACGGTCTCGTCGAACTCCCTCGCCTCGCTGCCCTCTGCCTCCCCGCTGGGGCGCAAGACAATCGCCCAGTGCGCCGCGTGAGCCCCGGGGGCGGGCGGCGCCAGCACGTCGACGGTGACCCGCTACAGCTCGAGGGGTCGCAGGCAGCAGCGGAAGGCGACCCCCGCCCAGGGCGCCATCGCCCAGTCGACTGCCAGCAGCAACTCCGGCGCGATCAGCGCGACCGCCCCCCGGGGCAGCGGCAGCCGCGCCCTCCCCGGGGCCGGCCGCCCCCACCCCTTCAGCGCCTGCGCCGACCGCGGCGGGAAGCGCCCCCCCGCCCGCACGAACTGCGGCCCCAAGTACTACACCGCCGCCAAGCCCTTGGCGCCTCTCTGAGCCAGCTCCCCGAACGCACACTCCTGGCCCATCCACCTTGCCAGCACGAGGTCTACCTCGCCGTCGCCCGGCTCCGGCTGGATCGACCCGAGCGGTCGCAGCTGCCGCCGCGCGCGCGGGGCGCCCTGCCAGAGACGGTCGCACTGCGCCACCGTCTTCGGCGCCACCGACGCGCGCCGCAGCAAAAGGGCCCCCGCGCGCGGCGCCATCGGGCGAGCGCGGCTCGCTGGGCCCCGCGCACGCCATGCCGCTCGCGCCAGCTCGCAGCCCCGGTTTGCCCGAGGCGGCCTCGCCGCCAGCCCCAGGCGCGCCCGAGCAGCAGCCTCGCTCGGGTGCCTTCCGCGGCGCCGCGGCGGCGGCTGCAGGGAGCACAGCTCCGCTCCGCGCAGCACGGCGGGCGCCCCGCAGCCCCCCGACGGCGGCCCCTCGCACGGCCAACTCCGCGAGCTCCCGGCCGGCGCCGAGACCGTCGGCCAGCCTGCTGACGGAGCCAGCGCCCCTGCGGCGCCAGCGCTCGAGCCCCGCGGCAGCGTCCGCCTCCGAGGTGTCGATCCAGACGCCGATGAGGATGCGACGGCGCGACGGCGCATCGGCGACGCCCCGCTCAGACGGAATCCATCGCACCGTCGCCTGCACCGCCCCAGCCAGGCACCAGGCGGCCCAATGGCGGGCGGTCGACCCGAAGGACCCCCCCGGCGGATGAGCGCCCCTTCTCCATAGCACACACGAGCCCAATGTCATCACAAAGGAAGAGGATGCGCTAGCCGAAAGACTTCGGGCCACGTAAAGCGTGTCTGAGAGAGCGGACGAGCGCGCGACCTTCTAGGACGACAATGTTCTCCGACCTCGCCCATCCCCCGCTCGACGCCACCTGCCACCTCCCTCCGCGCAGCTCCTCCCCCACATCCGAGATCTCCCACAAGCAGCTCTCAGGGTCCTCCTCCTCCGCCTCCAGCGACGCTCGGCTCGAACTTCGCAGGCTCGGCGTTCAGAAGGTCGCTCTGCTCGAGGAGGCAGTCGCGAGGTCGGACTCCAGCCTCGCGTCGGAATCGCCACCTCTCACCCTCAATAGCCCCCACCTCGGCGTCTTTCTGGCAGACGTCCCGCCCCTCCTCGCTCGCGTCGCTCGAATAGATCCCAGTAGCCCAGGAAGCCCGCTGATCAGCCCCAGAGAGGCGGCCTAGTGGAGCTCCCGGCGGACGGAGGGCGGCAGCTTGACGTCTCTATCGAAATACTTCCTGGAGAAAGCATGCACTGAACCAAATATACGGCCAGAAGCGGGCGCCTCGCCATAGCAATGAAAGCAAAGCGTCCTGCAAGAATGCCCACTGGACGGCCAGAAGCGCACCCTCGAGACAGCAGCCCCCGAATCCCAAGACGCAGCCTCCAGGCTCGACGGCACTTCGGTCTCACGGCCCCTCGCTCTCCGTCAAAAACCAAGCTGTTCGGAAACAGAGGCGGGAGGCTCAGGATCATGCAGGGGGGAGCCCAGCACCACTCGAGGCATTCTGCGCGGAACGCAACAAACTCGCCCGTGGACTTGGCAAATCTGCCACACTCGGCCGTGACCCTGTTGAAGTCCCCAGAGACGATGGACAGGACAAAGCCAGCAGGAGCCAGACTGGCAGCCAGCCTGCGGCGCATGACCTCCCGCTGCCGCCGCGACCCCCTGTCGAGGTCAGCCTGCTGCTGCCCGCCTCGCGGTTGCACGACGATGCAGGAGCTGGCACTCGCGAAATAGACCGTGTACAAGCCGAGCGAACCGCGAGGCCCAGCAAGCCGGAGCACCGCGGCCCTGCCAGGCACCACCTCATCCCAACGAGTCAAAGCCAGGTCGAAGTTCTCCAGGAAGGTGCTTTTGACAACGAGGCCCACGCCTGCTTGACGGGCCGTGCCTGGCGAGCACCAAGCGCGGCAGCCAAGGGGGCAGCCCCATGCTGTACTGTTTGTTAGGGTTGCTGGTGAGTCGGCTGGTCGAGTAATGTCCTTGCATACGCTACTCAAAGCAGCGTGCGTGCAGCTGCTCGTTCTCCTCTCTCCCTGCGGTGCCAGGCAGGGTTGGGAGAAGTCGACGGACTCGTCGTGCTACTGCCTGCAAATTCTGCAGTGTGGACGGGTCGCTGGCCAAAATGGTCGTGTAGAGGGTGCTAGTCGTGTGTGCGCGTAGGTGACTGGGCGTAGGATGCAGAAGTCGATGTCGTGATCCGGCTGTTCTGGCGCAGTGCACCGTGACGCACGAGAGGCAAAAGAAGATCCAAGACATAATGGGTGGAAGGATCAGGTGCGCGTCAAGTTAGCCAGCTCGTGCGAGCCAGAGGGTTCCGTCCATTCCCACCCCGCCCTCCCACAACATAGGAAGCAAGTGCGTCGCGTCCGACGCCTGTCGATCATCTTATCTCGTGGGCGGGTAGACGTTCAGCGCGCGACATGAGCTGCGTCCTATTCCTGCCGCGTATTGAGCAACGTCGACGAGAATCAAGACCGCGCGCGACGTACCCCGCGCCGTGTGTAAGGGAGAACTCCTAAGGATGTCCGCCGGCCCCCTTGTGGGGCCACCAGGCTGTAGGCGCGAGGTTCGCAGTTTCCTGTACCAGTTGTAGCTTGTAGTTTCCAGTGTTACAGTTCTGCTTCTTGCTGGTTACTGTAACTAGTTGATTGACCGCGCGAGGGGGGGGGAGGCCCAAACCAGATTTTTAGCGTCTCCTGGGCGCGTTGTCTGAATTGCTGGGGGGGCTCGAAATCGACACCCCTCACGCAGATCCGCGGGGTCAGGGTCCAAAAACACAGGGATTTGCCACATTTCTGAAATTCGGTGCCACCCCTCACGCAGATCCGCGGGGTCAGGGTCCAAAAACACAAGGGATTTGCCACATTTCTGAAATTCGGTGCCACCCCTCACGCAGATCCGCGGGGTCAGGGTCCAAAAACACAGGGGATTTGCCACATTTCTGAAATTCGGTGCCACCCCTCACGCAGATCCGCGGGGTCAGGGTCCAAAAACACAGGGGATTTGCCACATTTCTGAAATTCGGTGCCACCCTTCACGCACATCCATCGCAAGGCGTGGTAACCCAAACTGCGAGAACTCCCTCGGCCCTTTAATCGCAAGGTGTGGTAACCAAGCCCGTAAACCATACACGTCTTACCAATCGCCAGGTGTGGTAACCCCTCTTGTGATCAGTTGGTTTTGCTGATTGCGAATCGGCTTCGCATGAAGTTTCGATACTGCTTCACGACAGCGCCAAGGCCTCATGACTTAGCTCTTCCATGGCCCATTCTCCGAGAGAGGGGGCCAGCGGCAGGGGGCGAAGCCATTACGGATAAAAAGTATGGGATTTTGAAAGAAGGTGTCGGTTGTGGCTGGCTCCCCGGGGGCTGGCGCACTGCCACGGGCGTCCGGGCTCGAGGCGTACCTCCGCCTCCTCGCCCTCCTCCTCCCGAGCCACCTCCCGCCTCGGGTGGCCTCGCCAGGAGATCCCACGACTGCAGGACCACCGACGCCGTCAGGGTCACAAAAGGTCCAGCCGTTCGACGGCTCATCGTCGTGAGCCCGTGATGCAGGTCTCTCCGACCGCGGAAAGAAGGCACTGCGCTGGGCATCGCTCGGACGTCCATTCCCTATGTTTTTTGTTTGGTCGTCGTGCGTGTGTGTTTTTTTCCGCAGGATGATCCAGGATGTTCCTTAAGAATCCCCGCCGAGAAAAGGTGCACACGTCCGAGCGATGCCAAGTGCATGCACAGAGCGCAGATAGAGCAATGCAACAGTAGCGAGAGCGGCGGCCCGCGTGCGCAAGGCGATGGTGGCGACAGCGAGAGGTGGCGGGGGTGCGCAGGTGAGGGCAGAGCAGATGGACAGGAACAAGTGAAAGAGGGAGAGAAAGAGAGAGAAAGAGAGATGAAGTTGACGAGGGATCGGGTACCACGATCGAACGCGATCGTGAAGCCCCTGTTCGCATGAATGGTCAGTGACACATGCACAGTGCACTACACATCACGAGCACTACAATATGACTTGCACGGGAACAGGCACCACACGTTCAGGGAACCTATGATTCGGCATCCCCCTTCCCTCGCATGTGCCACGCTTCATCGTTCTCCTCATCATCCTCGTCTTACTCTCGCTCGTCCTCAACCAACCCTGCCCAGTACCCATTACCCTCCCCCATCCCCCACGTCGTCGTCCTCCTAAGCCATCCCCCGTCCACCAACGCCTTCCCATCTCTCGCGTTTCTGTAGCAGCCAAACAGGCGACGGAAGCGGTCCTGCCCATGGTCAAGCCTGGCACGGCCGTGTTCTTCAAGTGAAGTACGATATTCTTCCCGTTGAAGATGAACGTTGAGAAGGCCTACACCCGCCCCCTGGATGGATAAAACAGAACGTCAAAATGGATCATGAAGCCGCAGTACGTCAAGGCGGCCCAAAAGGCCGTCTCAGTCCCTGCGAAGAACCCTGAAAACTGATTCCACCACGGGGGGGCGCGAAAACCTGAGTGAAATTACACTATCGTTAGGCTTCCCGTGCTGTGCGGCCCAAGACTAGAGATCCGATGACTATAATCGCCGAGCTCCCCACGTCCTCATGCCATCTCCCCTGCCCTTCCTCCTCCCACCCAGCAAATCCTCCATGCCCATCCTAGTAGCACTGAGGTACCTTATCACTTGCGCACACGCCTCAGCCACTCATTAATGAATCTACCCGTTTAAGCCCGACATGTTCAGTGAACATGTGGGGCTTAAACGGGTACCCGCCCGTGTAGATGGGTCATGTTCTGAGCCAATGAAACATGTGTAATTGTGCCTGTCGTCTTGAGCACGCGGGTCGGCCCATTGACTAGCTGCACTTGACAGGCAGATTGGCCCTGCAAATGCTAAGTCGCAACGCCTGTCCGCGATATGTTCCGTGTGCGCCGTATGCGCCAGACAAGCAAGACCTGCTTGGGGCGCCGGGTGCGCAAGGGCACTAGTTGCGTCAGGTGCGCAAGGTGCGCGCCACGCGCGCGAAATCCGCTAGAAGCGCCAGGTAAACCAGATGCGCCTGGCAGGCGAGCCACGTGCGGCAAAAGCATCAAGTGCGCCCAGCGCTGTGCGCTTGGGTGGTGTTCAAGGGCGCTAGGTTCGCCAAAAGCGTCACGCGCGCCCACTGTTCAAGGCGCAATGGGGGGACCAAATTCGCTGGGCGAACCAGGTGCACCTGGCAAGCCAGTTGCTCTAGTCGGGTCGGGCGAAAGGGGGGACAGCAAAGGGGGGATTTGAGAATCAGCTCACGCAGCTGATTTTCCCGGAGCCTCCGGGCGCCAGGAGGCGCCCATGTATCGAGGAATGAGCCCCTCGGTGAGGCCGAAACCAGCTGCATGCAGCAGATTTCGTAACCCCCTCTTTCCCTATCCCCCCCTTCCGTCCGGCCCGAGCCAGGCGTGGCAAGTGAGTCAAGTGCGCCAGGTGTGGACGGGAAGGTGCATAGCTGCGCCGCGTGCGCAGTGCTCGCTGGGATCCGCCACGTGCGCCAAATGCGTCAGGAAGGCCAGGCGCGCCCGGCAGTTGCGCCAGGTGCACTATGCAAGCACGAGGTGCTCCAGATGCCAACATGTGAGGCTCCTCGGGCTCCGCCCCTTCTTCGGTTTGACCAGTCTCCTCTCTTTCCTTTACTGAACCTCCTTTATTACCAACTTCCCGATGACTACTCCCGTATCGTAGCTGGGCAGGTTGGCACATGTGGGAAATATAAAATACGCCGCCCCTTGTGGGGGTCGTTGGGTTACGAGGTGGTGACAATACCTTCTTAGCAGATATTTATCTTCGAATGCAACAATGCACTGTCCACCACAGCAATCTGATGAGGCCACCCAGCCTCCGCAACTCCGAATCGCTCAGTTATTAAAATTACGACCTTTTCTGCTTCTGAACGCGAGCGACTTCCTAGCGCCCGAAACCACGCGCTCTGGTCGCCCGCCTTGTTTAAGAAGGCAATGAACTCGCTCCCAGAGGCCACGATCCCTTGCAAGTCACCAAGGGTGCGCGCTCATGAGGCCACGACCCCTTGTAAATGCACGCTCCCAAGGCAAACATATCCTGCAGCAACAGACGCGCGCTCCAGAGGCCACGATCCACTGCAACTGCCAGCGTCACAGCAGATGCGCGCTCCCGAGGCCACGACCCATCGAACATACAACAGCGCACCCCAAGGCCATAGCAAAAGCACGAGTTGGTCCAGCGCGCATGGGTCGCGCCATATGGGACGCACAAAGACATACTAGTACTATGTGTTATCCTTGGAGGCGCGCGCCCGACCCAAACATCTAGTAGACCCATGTTGTACTATATCGTTTCACGAGCGGTGTGGCCAGAAAGCGCCCGCCACGACACATATACTATAAGATTTCTTGGTGCGCGCATCGCCCCTGCGAGGTCAACGCACATATAGTATATGTATGTTGCGGGTGACGCCGACCATAAGTTGTGCCACAGGTTGCGCCACAAGGCACTCCCCCGAAACACAAGTTGTACCAATCGGGCATTGGGACTGCGGGCGCGCGGTGAAGAGCCAGAGAGACGGGGAACCTCCGTCGGAAGGGTCATCTCCCATCCCTTTTCGATGAACCCCCCCACACAGGATAGGAGCACGGGTCTGCATGGTGAAGAGGGTGCGCATGGAAGCTGCAGTGTGCATCCGGGATTTGCAAGGACGCATTTACATGGGACCTGGAAAAATAATTGCGCGTTCATTGAAGAGTTTGGCATGTAGCCAGGAGCCCCCACCAGCGGGGGACAGTGTCTGCTTGCATGACGTCCAGGCACTCACTGACGAAGGTCGGCGGGAAGCTCGCACAACGTTCAGACGCGACGAACGCGCCTCGCATACGAGGACCCCCAAAAGGATAACTGCCCATCCCTATCATCGTCATCCTCTTACTCCTTGTCCTCCTCCTCCTCCTGCTCGTTCCCCCTCCTCCCCACTCCCAACTCCTCCCAATCGTCGCCTCCCCCAAGGCTGTACTGGGGTCCTCTTGGGGTCGCCTGGCCGCCCGCGGCAAGCGGGGAGGGAAGGGCCGAATGCAACCTGAGATCGACCCTTGCCGCGACGAGGAGGCAACGCCCTAAAACAGCCCAAGCCTGAAATCCGCATGATATACATGAGACCCGTTAGTCCCATCCTGGCGGGGACGAGGGCGCCCGATAAAACGCAGCTGGACGATCGATGCAGACGGCGACGGCGCGTTCTTCAGCTGAGCAGCGTTGGTTTGGCCTCCCCCGCCAAGCAGCAGGGCGGACAACTCTGACGCGCCAACGTCGCGTGCTCGGATGTCCTGCGGGAGCCGCGCCGCGCGATCCATGCACTGCTCGCGCGTACCCAGCCACACCACACCCACAAGCGATAGCTTGCAATCGCCCCTCGAACGCAGGCAGAAGAAGACCACCGAGAAATCGGCGCGCAAACTCGCACGACTTGCGAATGTGGCCACCCACATCTCGGCGCGCCGACGCAAGTCAGCCAACGCGCCGAATGTCGGCTTCGCAAGACTTGAACGGAGCAGCGATGCAGCACTACGACCGGCGACTGCCGCGCGCCCACTCCCCGGACAGGAAGGCGCTCTCCGCGGACTAGTCCTTGTTATCGCCGGCAGCCTCGGTTTCAGCCCGCGGCCGGCGGTTGGGAAGCAGGCTTCGCTCCGGGGCTCACTTTGAAAGTGACGCGGCGCCTCTTGTCCGCCTCCTCCGCACGCTTCGCAAGGCCCTCCCTCGCACGCTTGGCCTCTTTGTCCTGCATGGTCTTGGCGGGAGTCGAGAAAGCCTCCACGTCCTCGGCAGTGACGGCGTGTTCGTCATTGTCGTCTTGGCGCACTCCCTGACGGCCCGCTGCACGCACGGCTCGAATTGCTTGCACCCCCCCGCGATAGTCTCGCACGCGCACGGGCCCTCCTTCTTTGTCTGGGGGAGCGACGCGCGCAATGTCTCCTTGCGCCTGGTGCCGATGATGATCTTTGCCAGCATGTCAAACGAATTCGTTTGCTTTGCAAGTCCCAATCGTCGGCTATGCAGTCGAGGCCCTCGGTGACAAAGTGCCCACTCGGGCGGCGGGCGATCTTCACGAGCACCCCCGTTGGCGAAAACTCAAGCGAGCACACGCCAAACTTCCAGTTGATCTTGCCAACGGCGACGTCCAGGAACTGTTCATTGCTGTTCTGGGCGTCCACCAGCAGGCGAACGCGATCGCCGACATCTTTGCGGCGGAGCGCGCACGCCACCCTGCGCGCGATCTGGTTCAGGCAACTCTCGAGGAATGCCGCAGACGGCGACGCGTTGCGGATGAAACACCAGATCATCGCAGCCACCTTGGGGTCGAAAGCGGTCGCGCGGCCCATCTGTTCGACGGTGACATCGATTAGGACCGACACCTGTTTGGACAACCGCGTCGGATCCAAAGAACCACACGTGGACATTGCAACGAAGCAATCCGGCCACGCGGATGCGCGGCTAAACTCCTCGAGGGCGCATATGTTGATGCGTCCCGCGGCATCCGACCTGATGCGCTTGTCATGCACCGGCAAATTGATACCTCCCACGAGATAATCACGGGCGACGGACTCGCGGCCCCTCTCGAAGCCAGACAACCCCCCGTGGCACACTAGGCACCGCCTTGCCCAAATTACTCATGGGAGCCGAGATCGTCGCCATAGGGCAAGGTCGCCGCCTTCGCGCTGCTCCGCGAGCCCGAAGTCGCATGCTTGGAGGCCGCGGGCATCGCTGATGCATGCTCGGCGCGGAAGAACGTGCTCGAGCCGACTGCGGAGCAGCGGCGATACAACCCGGCGCGACGTGGCGGGACGCCGCTCAACAAGGCACAAAAATGGCGCAATAGTCCATCGCAGGACGAACATGCAGGGACTTTCGCGCGGGACCATCGGGGTCGGCTGGGGAAGGCGGGGGGGGGGCGACGATGGAGGAAGAAAGGAACGATGAGGGCCTCCTTTTCGCCCCCCCCCCCTTTGCTCCTCGCGCCCGCCCCCCCCCCACCTTCCCTCGCCCTCCTCGCGCCCCCCCCCCCCCCCTCATCCTGCCGCCTGCCTGGCCCCGAAAGAAACCGCGGGCGCACGAGGCGCCAATCGACCGCCGCCCACCCCCCAGCCACTGAAACCCGCGCCCCCATTCGGGAGCACTGGCGCGTCAACGCCCACCCCCGCCGGGAAAAAGGAATGCTGTCTAGGGCGAAATGCACGACTGCACGGATTCACGCCCCCGATCCCCCTCTGGGCAATGTGACAAGGCCCGCGCACTGCGATGCCCGCCGAGGCCGCGGCCCAAGTCAGCGGGGCCCGTGCGCCGGAGAAACCCGCTGCGAAGCGGCGCCCGATACCCCCCCGCCCCAGGCGCGAGGCCCCGCGGGCCAGCTGACAGCGGATCAAGCAGAAACGAAGGCAGCACGAAGACGCACAAGGAGCCCACTGCCCGAGGCCACGGGCCAACGAGCGCTGCGACGCGTCGCGCGGGGCACGGAACGCGCCGCACCTGAAAGCCTCTACGCCCTGGCAGACCCGCCCGCTTTCCTCCGACTGCGTCGCCATCCACGCCTCGCGCTGCCCCTCCCGCCGCGGCGCGAGCGCGCCCGCGAACGCTCGCGCCTCCGCAGCGCCCCCGCCTTCATTTGAAGCGCCACTGCAGCACGTGACGTCGCGAATCCACGCGCTCGCAACTATCTCGGCAACAATCGCGCCGTCGGAGCACGGGGCGACGCCCGCGCTGAACTCGGCCCAGCAAATCCTGGGGAATATCTCCAGCATGACCGAGAAAAACGGGCGGCGGAACTGGCCAGCGAAACATTGCAGACCTGCCCAATGCCGCAGATCGAGACGCAGAGGACCAAGCGGGAAGGCAAAGCAGAGCCACCGAGCCACGGTTTTCCAGAACAGCTCCATGCCCTCATCCGCGCCGCGCGAAATCTACCCGAGGCCACCAAGATCGCCCCCAATATAATGACCCGCAAGACGCGCAAGACCTCCTTGCCGGCGCCCAGCGGGACGCTTACCGAGCGGCAGAAGTCCGCGATAGCAAGGGCTCGACACCTGAACGAACGGGGGGCAACAAGGCCCCGTGCTGCAGCAGCTTGGGCAATAACCTGCGCGGTGCCGCACCCGCCCTGAAGCGCCGCGGCGAGACTGCCCGGCGCGTCGCGCAGGCCCTTCTCCAGATAAGCAAACCCACCCATGCACGCCAGGGAAATGTCGCCTGCAGGCACAGGCTCGAACTTCAGCAGCTCGGCGCCCGGAAGAACAAAAGGATCCGGGGAACCCCCCCGCTCGACGAGCCGCGCCCTGCACGGGGCCCACGCCGACCACCGATCCACCCATCGGAGCCGCCCGCGCGCAGACACCAGCAGCAGCGCTCGCGCGACCGCCGAAGACGCGAGAAGTGGCCGCCTGGGAGAACGCGAAGAACCAGGCCCAGCAACGAGGCGCCGAGAACATGTCGAACCAGCTCTCCACGTCCTCGGAATCGATGCATAGACTTCCTCGTCGCCCAAAGCCGCGAAGGAGAGCTGCGCCAGCTGCGTGGAAGAGCTCCCGCCGCGTAGCCGGCGCTTAGTAGCGTCAATCGGGACGAAGGCGAAGATGTACCAGAGGAAATGTTCCTAGACCCTGTCGACGACCGACTTTGAACTCATCCACGCCCGCGGCCCAGATCAAAATAAAATTGCCCGACGGGTCGCGAAAAGAAAAAATCCACGACCTCGCCAAGCGCGCCCCTGGCGACGCTGGCCTTGACTGAGGAGCGCCACTCGCCATCGCTCGCGCGCACCATGGACCGAGGCGGGACCGCGGGGAACCTTCCAGGGGGGAGAAGACATCGCCTCGGATATGAGAGGGCATCTTGAAGCTCTTCAGAAACGAACTCGGTAACTCGCGATGCAACATGCCTTCCCAATTTCAGACCACCACGGGATAACCTCGGCGGCCCCCAGCGCACGCCCGCGAGAAACCACGCGGCCAGAATAATCAACTGCCGTGGTTTGCAGCTCATAGACAACGGCGCCCACGCAGAACGGTGCGGAAGGATGCCGGATGCCGGACAATATCTGCGCAAGCGCCCCGAAGAAGATCCGAAGTCCGAGCCTGCGCCGGGCTCAACGACAAGGAACAGGAGACGCAGGCGGGAGCTGGGGCCCAACCAGCACACGCCAGAAAGTTCATGGACAGGAGGGCGCCCAACGAGAGCGCCAGACAATGCTCTACCCGAGGAGAAATGCGAGCGCTGATGAGCCACAAGAGCTGAACGCCAACCAAGTCGACCGCAAACATATCACCCGATGGGGAAGGGGTAGAAGAAGAAGAGGAAAAAGCAACAAAAAACGGTCACCAACTCCGCGTAACCACCTGAATATCGCGTGGCGTGATCACGTCAAGTGAGAGCCCGAGGATCGGTGGTCGACCCTGCGACGGAGATAAACATGGCGAACGCGAAGAGGCCGAGATGGGAGAGTCCACTTTAACGAGGTGCTGCCATACGCACTCAAAGGAGAGCTGAAACAAGATGTACAGCTGGGCGTGGATATAGCAGCACAACCAAGAACACAAGTACGCCATGGGAAGACCCGCGCACCGAAGCTGCTGACCGCGGGGCATCCTGCCATTCCCCGAGCGACTTGGCCAGCAAACCGTGGCTGAGGATCCCTGTCAACCCTGGGCCCAATACCATCTTCCCCACCCGTTGTCCCCTTTCCTGCCGCGGTAGTGTTGGTGGCCCTTCTTGCCGTTACCCTTGCTCTTGCCCCTGTCCTTCGCCTTTCCCTTGCCGTTCCCTTGCCCAGCGGAATCGCCTCCGGAGAGTTCTTCCAGTCGCCCTTGAGGCCATTCCCCACAAGGCCCTGTCCAGCATGAAATTCCCTCCTCATCCTCATCTCCTGCGTTGCCAGTAGCTCCTCCTCCTCCTCCTCCTCCTCCTCCTCGCTGGCCAAGCTGGTGGCGTGGCTCTCGACGATTTCCAGGAAGCACGCCCGTAGCCGACCCCCGTCCTTCGCCGCCATTTCTGCCGCCTTCACCTTCGTGGCCACAGCGTCCGCCGCCTCGCGGACCCGCCCCAGCGCCAGACGATCTAATATGACGCCGAGGGTCTCCAGCCCCCTGAAGTTCCGCATCGAGCCCGAGAGCATCCTGGGCACCACGACGCTGCCTCTCCGCCCCTGCCTACGCGGCCCTTCATGCCATGCAGGAGGCGAGCCGCTAGGCGACCCGGACGCTTCCGAGCGTACCAGACCAGACGCGCTTGGCCGAAGTGCGTCGCGGAGGGAAAGGCGCCGATGAAGAGCCTCGCGTCTGGCGACGCCTGCTCCGCGAGCGGGTCCAGCTCCGCCGCGGGCAACGCCCCGACGCCTGTCGTCGTGCGTCGGCGTGCTTTTGGACGAATCGTTGGCTTTACGGGTGGCCGCCCGTTTTGGCTCTTACCTTCCTTTGGCTCTTGGTACCTCCTCCTGCCCATCGCCTTCCGGGCGGAGTGGTGGAAGCCGATGCAACCAGAGCAATCGAGACCAGGCCCTCGGCTCCAAGTTCTCCCGCGATGCACCTTGGGACGCTTCACGATGCTGCTCCTCCTGGCTCCCCCTCCTGGCCGCTGGTCCTCCTCCTGGACGTTTATTGCCTTGCTCGTTCCTCCTCTTGGCTGGTTTACCATGCTCCTCCTCCTCCTCCTCCTCCTCCTCCTCCTCCTCCTCCTCCTCCTCCTGGACGTTTATTGCCTTGCTCGCTCCTCCTCTTGGCTGGTTTACCATGCTCCTCCTCCTCCTCCTCCTCCAGGCGGCTCCTGCACGGGCGACCGTGGCCCTCGTTGCGCTCCAAGCCCCTCCGTGGCGCATCCCACTCTTTTCCAACAGAAAGACCCGCCTCTACCGACCAGGACAGCACACCCGTCATCGCGAGATCCGTGACACTGCGCCTGCTTCTCGTCCTTCTTACCATGCAGCTCCTTGAGCTGGTACCTGATAGCGGTGATGAGCATCAGGGTCCTGGAGAAGCCACCTGAGCCCACCCAAACCTGGCTCCTGGCTGTTCAGGTTGAGAACCCGCCAGCGGTAGATAGGCGCAACCATACCTCCTTTGTATTTGGTCTCGTCGTCGCCTGCACCACTGGTGCAACGAAAGAATCACGGGTTAACCAAGTTCTCACTGCCGAAAGCCCACCGGGCGTGCCACTCGTCCTCCACGTCCAGCAAGGTGCACGTGTAAAGGCGTAGCCGCCCCTCGCCCACGAGGACAAGGAGAAGCCCAAGCCTGCAGAGGGACCCGTCGTCGTGGAACAAGTCAACCTCGAGCAGGTCGCCTTCACGCCAGGGTGTGGCCCTACCGTACTCGGGGTCCTCCTCTGGGCTCAGCCAGGGGCCCACGCGATTGACGACCCGATCTGGCCTAGCCGTACTTCCAGACAACCCACTCAGACTGCGGAACAATCCCTCGGCCACCGGAGAGAAAGTTGCCCTAAAGAGGGCATGAGATATAGAGGACGGAGACCGTGGCAACCAGCGTTTTGCAACCGCGGTTGGGCGGGCCCCCCCGGCCGAGCGGCGGATGGGGGGCGCGAGATCGCGACACCAGGCTTGACACTGAATGGCTATGGCGCGCCACCTGAACCCCTGGCCCCAACACACATAACCAATGAGCAAGTACAATGAATAGACCAATACTACTACTACTACGACTACGACTACTACTACTACTACTACTACTACTACTACTACTACTACTACTACTACTACTACTACGACTACTACGACGACTACTACTACTACTACTACTACTACTACTGCTACTACTACTACTAATAATAATAATAATAATAATAACTGGGACTACTACTACTACTACTACTACTACTACTACTACTACTACTACTACGACTACTACTACTACTACTACTACTACTACTACTACTACTATACTACTACTTACTATTACTACTACTAGTACTAGTATTACTACTACTACGACTACTAATCCTACGACGACTACTACTACTACTCTACTACTTCTTCTACTACTACTACTACTACTACTACTACTACTACTACTACCTACTACTACTACTACTACTACTACTACTACTACTACTACTACTACTACTAACTGACTACTACTACTACTACTAGCACTACTACTACTACTACTACTACTACTACTACTACCACTGCTACTGCTACTACTACTACTACTACTACTACTACTACTAACTACTACTAAGACTACGACTACTACTACTACTACTACTACTACTACTACTACTACTACTTACTACTACATAACTACTACTACTACTACTACTACCTACTAAGTACTACTACTACTACTACTACGACTTGTAACTACTACTACTAACTACTACTACTACTACTACTACTACCACCACGACTACTACACGACTACCCTACTACTACCACTACTACTACTCCTCTACTACTACTACTACTACTACTACTACTACTACTACTACTCTACTACTACTACTACTACTACTACTACTACTACTACTACTACTACCACTACTGATATTACTACTACTACTACTACTACTACTACTACTACTGCTACTACTACTACTATTACAAATACTACTACGACTAATACTACGACTACTACTCTTACTACCCCTACTGTTACTACTAATAGTAATAATAAACGAGATGACGACGGCGACGACGACGACTACTGAGACTATTACTACGACCACCACCACCACTACTACTACTACTACTACTACTACTACTACTACCACTACTACTACCACTACTACAACTACTGCGCCTACTACGACTGCTACGACGACTACTACTACTACTACTACTACTACTACTACTACTACTACTACTACTACTACTACTACT
>CAUYUJ010019405.1:360080-468783 GCA_963575745.1 Prorocentrum cordatum | reverse complement strand
GCATTGGCGCTTCGCGCCATGCACCTTGTTCCTTGAAGCTTTGGAATGGTTGGCCCGTGGTGCCATCCTTTTTTCCAGTTTAGCCGCGGTCCGCTGGTTCGTACTTCGGAGAAGCGCAGGAAGAGCAGAAAGGGGGGCAATCAACCTGGGACGGGCCAGAACTGCGAGTTGGAGGCCGCGGGCGCATGGAATGGCACATATGAGTGGGGGACGCGCGGGAAACAGCTGGAATCCCGGGTTCGCAACCGAATTTCCGGAAAATTGGTTGCGAACCGGGGATTATGAGCATAATGCGGCTATTCTTCAGGGAATATCAGATGAAGGGGGCGCGGGGCGGCGGAGTGGTGCGATTTCGAGGGCGGCGGGTTTGACGGGCAGGGTGTTGGTCAGCTTGGCTCTTATGAGCCGTCGGGACCCCCTTTTTGAGGGCCGCTAAGCCGCCTTGGGGCGCTGAAGCCCTTCGAGTGGGTTCGCGGGGGTTCTCCTGGAGCCTTGTGGGGCGGTCTGACGATTGCTGTTGTGGGGCCGTTGCGCCCTCCTGCATCCGCTTGAGCAGCGCTCGCTTGCTCCATTTACGGAGGAGCGGAGGAGGAGGAGGCGGAGGAGGAGGAGGAGAAGGAACAGGGAGGAGGAGGAGGAGGAGGAGGAGGAGGAGGTGGCGGAGGAGGAGGAGCCTCCTCCTCCTTCTCCTCCTCCGCTTAAGCCAATGGAGAATTAACGATTTGAAAGTTTTTTGGAGCTTCGCCGGAGCTTCCCAGGGAGCCTCCCGAAGCTCTTTGGAGCTCTCTTGGGGCCTCCTTGGGCCCTTTCGGGGCGGGAGGCTCGTATTTTCAGTTATCTGGTCCTCCCTGGGGCCCTTCTTTGGGCCGTCTCGGAGCGTTCGTGGGCCGTCTTGGACCGTCTTGGGGCGCGTCTTGGACCGTCTTGGGGCTTTTCAGGACGCTCTGGGAGCCCCTTGGGCCATTGTGGAGCGGTTTTGGGGGCTTTTTGGGCGGTCTTGGAACGTGGGAAGCCCGAAAAAGCGAGGACGCTGAAAACATTGAAAAACTAATGGGAAAGTAACATTTTTGAATGTTTTTGGAGCCTCACCGAAACGTCTTAGGGGGCCTCCCGAGGCCCTTTGGAGCTCTCTTTGGGCTTCCTTGGGCCCTTTCGGGGCGGGAGGTTCGTATTTTCAAATCGTGGTCCCCCCTAGGGCTCCTCTTTGGGCCGTCTTGGAACGTTCGTGGGTCATCTCGGACGCGTCTTGGGCCGTCTTGGGGCTTTCTCAGAGCGCTCTGGGAGCCTCTTGGGCCGTTGTGGGACGGTTTTGGTAGCTTCTTGGGCGGTCTTGGAGCGTCGGACAGCCGAAAAAGCGACGACGCTGAAAACATTGAACAACCAATGGAAAAGTAACAATTTGGAATGTTTTTGGAGCCTCACCGGAGCTACTTGGGGGCTTCCCGAGGCCCTGTGGAGCTCTCTTGGGGCCTCCTTGGGCCTTATCGGGGCGGGAGGCTCGTATTTTCAGTTCGTGGTCCCCCCTGGGGCCCCTCTTTTGGCCGTCTTGGAGCGTTCGTGGGCCATCTCGGGCGCGTCTTGGACCGTCTTGGGGCGCTCTCAGCGCGCTCTGGGAGCTTCTTGGGCCGTTGTGGGGCGGTTTTGGGAGCTTTTTGGGCGGTCCAGGAGCGTCGGAAACCCGAAAAAGCGAGGACACTAAAAACATTGAAAAACCCATGGAAATTCAATAATTTTGTTCTCTCGGGCCCCCTTTGAGAACGCTTTTGGGGCTCTCGCGGAGGGTCTTCAAGGCTACCCAGGTGCTATCCTGGACTGTCTTGGGTGTCTCTGTGGGCTTGCGCCGACCGATTTGGCACTGCCGCCCGCCTGCGTGCACGCCTTGGAAAGGATTTTCGGCCGCCCCCGTGGCACGGATCCGGGGGGGTCCGTTCCGGGGGGGGGGGGGTCCGCACCCCCGGAATTAGGAAAATATAGAAAAGGGAATATATATATATATATATATATATACACACACACATACATACATACATACATACATACATGCATACATACATACATACATACATACATACATACATACATATATACATACATACATACATACATACATACATACATACATACATACATACATACATACATACATACATACAT
Organism: Prorocentrum cordatum; assembly: GCA_963575745.1. NCBI lineage: Eukaryota > Dinophyceae > Prorocentrales > Prorocentraceae > Prorocentrum > Prorocentrum cordatum. The sequence goes on along the minus strand of CAUYUJ010019405.1, from coordinate 466,629 downwards.
ACATACATACATACATACATACATACATACATACATATACATCACAGAAACAACCAAGCAGAGGAGAAGGAGAAATCCGCTATCCGTTAAGGGGCTATCTTGGACGCACCCCACACGTCAACAAGAGCAACAACTGGCAAATAGCCCCGGGTTTGGGGAGCGCGCGGAACAGGCAGGTATTAAGCTGCAGCCAGAAAGCCCCAAGCCTGGATCGAAGGAGGCAGCGGCGCGAGGACAAGGAGAAGGACAAGGGCGAGGAGGGAGAGAAGGAAGAAAAGAACACAGCCCGAAATTCAATCATGCTGAATGGGGGGATCCCCACGCATGTCGCCAAGGCAAACCGGCGATCCAGTGGCGGACATGAAAAATTGAAGCCACAATATGAGGTAAACAGTGCTGATGCTGATGGATAAGGTGAAGACAGAAAGCGAGAGAGGAAGAGGGAGGGAGAGGGAGAGGCAGGCGGTTCAACGGGCCCCGTCCCGAAGAAACTGCACGAACGCCCCTCGGTATTCTGAAGGCTCGAAATGCCCATGCCGAATGCCATTGTGAAGACGATAAAGAGCGTACAAGGCGAGACAACGTTGGAGGACAGAGGAGCTCCACCCCTCAGAAACGAAATCCGTGCTGGAACGCATGCAAAGAAAGGAGTCGAGAGCCCAGTCCGCCGGCGGCGGGGGCCATGCAAAATGCGAGCGGCAGAGTTGCCGCACCGCCGTGCAACGTGCAAAGTGCTCAATGCTATCATCGTAGCGACCGCACCCGAACGTGCAAAACCCGTTCGTCTGAAACCTACGCCGCGTACACCACCCATTGCAGATGGTGCGCAAATAAGCAGCGGCAACTTTCGGAGCTGCTTCTCTGCCCAGAATTCTGAGAACCCCGATTGCTCGATCGCCCCTGTGGCCGGGGAAGGTGGCGAGAGGCCACCGCCGAAGCCTCCGTGAAATGTGGGTGAAGCCAGCCTTCGCGGGGATTGCCCGGAGCACCCTGGCAACCCGGCTCTGCCACCCGACCCTCTGAGGGAGGGGGCCCGCGGCTCTGCAGACAGGTCGTGGCGCCGGACTTCCAGAGTGGTGGCGGCCGCGCCCAGGATCTCCAGGAAGCTCCGCCGCGCCCAGCTCTGCTGCCAGCCCAGGTGTCCCAGCGAAGCCGCATCCAGCACCCCGTCGGGCACGAGGGTCCGGAGCGCGACGCATCGCTCATGCGCACGAAGCCCACCGTGGCGAGCGTTTTCGAACTTCACGACCCTCAGCTTGGCCGCCTGCGCAGTACTGGAGACGTCGAGCAGCGCCGCCGGCAGGTGCAGACTCCGCAAGTCTTTTAAGCAGCCCGGCGACATCCACCCGCGGGGGCCTGGAAGGAGGGCCTGGCACGCCTGGCGCTCCACTTGCGGCCACCGCTCTGGTAGCTCCTCCAGCTGCCCCACGAAGAGGAGGACCGATGCGACGTACACTTGGTAGGCCTGCAGGGTGAGAGCCAGGCCAAGGCCCAGTTGCCCCCAGAGCTTCGCCTGGTCCAAGTACTTCGCCAAGGGGACGTCCCACGACTTCTCCGCGCGCCCGGGGCCGACGAAGAAACCGAGGCATTTGGCGGCGCACGCAATCTGAATGCCTGCCCAGCACGGCGCCACGGCGGCAACAGATACGCGCAGCGCATCGTGGTCACACCGAAACAAAGGTAACAAGACGGTCTTCTCGATGTTAAGGGCCAGGCCGGAGACGGCCTCGAAATCGAGAAAGAACGACTGCAACCTGTTCAGGCTCCTCAAGCCCTCCCGGAGCACCATGGCCAGATCGTCAGCCCAAGCGCGAGAGCACGTTGCAGCAATGCAGCGACGAGCGCGGCGTAGGAGTAGATCTGTGGCCACCGCGAAGAGCAGCGGCGACAAGGGGCAACCTTGTCTGATACCTCTGGTGATCTGAAAACCTGGACAACGAACCCCTTGTAGCTGGATCACGCACGCGTTGTCCATATAGAGAATCGCGATGGCGTTGAGGAGCCACGGAGGCCAGCCAAGCTTCGCGAAGAACTTCTGGAAGAACTCGTGCTCGATGGAGGGGAACGCGGCCGCGAAATCGTAAAATAGCGCCATTCCGGCCTCGCCGCGTGCCCCCTCCTGAACCATGGCCTCGTCGATGTCCAACACATTCGCGAGCATAGACCGGCCGGGCAAGAAGCCGCGCTGGTCCTCGATGATCTTTCCTTCCACCATCGTTTCCAACACCAGCCTCACGGCACTCGCGAAGAGGCGATTGTCGCAATTCGTGACGTTGAGGGGTCTCGCGCCGCCGGCGGCAAACGCCGGGACACCATGTTCGGTAACGCCAGTAGCTTTCTTTGGTAAGAAGAAAAGCAAGCTCTCATTGAAATCCGGATAATGCTCCCGAAGCGCCTCGGGCCCACTGTCGCTGACCAGATCCTGAAACGCCTCGAAGAGTACGTCCACTGCTGCGCTGCCCAGAGCCCGCCACGCACTGTAGGGAATCCCATCGGGGTCCGGAGCCGAGTTGTTGGACAGCTTCAGAGCCTTTGCAAAATGTTTCCGGCGCAGCTGCACGTGCCCGAAATCGTCGTGACGAGGGCCATGCACAGCTCGGTGGACAGCATATTCCTGAAGCCATGCTTCCAAGAGGCCCTCGTCGATCCCCCGCGTTTTGAAGACGTCCGCCCAATGGCGATTGAGCTCAGCTGCCATGTCGCTACCGTTCGTAAGGAAGCGGCCGTCTCTCCCCACCACGGCGCCGATCGAGGTAGTGCGACCAGGCGCCAGCTTGAAGAGGAGGCGGGAGCCTCGCTGCCGACGGCGCCGTGCCGTTTGCTGGTCCCCCCGCTGGGCCTCCTCCTGGGCCTGCTGGAGCTGCTCCATGGCGAAATCCCTGGCGAGCTCAGCTGCGTGATCCTTCAGCGGCCGTAGGCGGCGAGATAAATTCCCCACCAGCTCGTAAGGATTGTCGACCAACCGGCCGATCGCTGGGTAGCGGTGAAGGCATTGCGAAACAGCTCCGAGGTTGCCCTGTTCCATAGCCCGCAGGCACCGCATGACCACACCCAGTTTGTCGGTCAGGAGCTCAGTTTTGGCCAATTGTTCCGCTGGATCCCCAAAATGGTCCGACACCTCCCGCACAGCCTGCTTGAAGAACTTCAGCCGCAGGATCGCCGGAGCACCGGGCTCTTGACGAAGAAGCTCATGGTAAGCAAGCAGCACGCGACGAGGAAAATCGGGATGAGAGAAGATTGACGACGGTACCAGTCGCTGAGACTCGTCCCACCGCCGGGGCAGACGACGAGCAGCAAGAACAGGGCGGTGATCAGATAATGATGGGCACCACTCCAATGCTGTCACCTGCAGCTCACGGTCGATCTGCTCAGCAACGTGTTGATTGAAATACAGTCGGTCCAATCGAGAAGATGCGCTCGCGGACTGGTGCGTCATCTCCGGCTGGTACAGTTTGGACCAGCCGAGCGGCCGACACAGATGCTGACGGAAATGCCGCTCCTCCGCGCCGTCGCGAGCACCAGAAGCCTCCATGGACCGCGTGCTGCGCCGGTCTTCCTTCATCGCGGCCAAATTGAAGTCCCCCCCAACCACTGTGAGCGCTTCCTCCTGTGGCCAGAGGGCTGCAGCGAGACGAACACGCAGGTGCTCCCGAAGGCGAGGTATATATATATATATATATATATATATAGGGGTCGCAACTTTCACTTCCGCTTTGCTTCCCCAGGGGAACAGACACGACAACTTCTCGACTCCTCGGAGGCGACACACGCCCCCAGGGGAGACGTACCCGCAGGAAGGCGCCGCAGGGTCCACGGCTGGGGCCACCGCGCGCGCCAAAAAGCCGCCTCTGGACGCCCCCTCTCCCGCGTGCGCCTGTGATCTGGGGTACGGTTGGCCTCCACCCTTTGCAGTTTTGCCCGCGCAGCCGCGCAATGCTGGGAGCGGGAGGAGGAGGATGATGAGAAGGAGGAGGAGGAGGAGGAGAAGGAGGAGGAGCAGGAGGAGGAGCAGGAGCAGTAGGAGGAGGAAGAAGAAAGCTGAGAGGAACGACGCTTCGACGCAGCCAGGCCGTGCGGAGACGAGGCGAAAACCGGCCAACGGCCCCGCACCCGGGCGGAAGGGGGGACAGTGTGCGCCTCCCCCCCCCCCCCGACGTGCACATCGACCCCCCCCGACCCCACGGGGCCCCTCCGGCTCGGGGCGAGGAGGCCTCCTCCGAGCGGGGCGGCGCGGCCGGCCGCCCTTGCGCGCCGCGCGCCGCGCGGAGGGCGGGGCGGCCCGAGAGGGGCCTCGCGCTCCAGCTCCGCAGGCTTCTCCAGTCGGCCGACCACCGCACCGACGGTCGGCATGGACCTGACCACGACGCCGCCGACGACAGCGACGGCGACGGCACGGCGACGACGCGGCGACGACGCGGCGACGGCGGCGACGACGACAACGGCCACGATGAACACCAGAGGGGCGACGTCGACGAAGAGGGCGCGGAGGAGTCGACGACGAAGAAGACGACGAGGACGAGGAGGACGCGTTTGACGAGGACGGCGAGCAGGGGGAGGCACCGCCATCGACCAGGTCAGCCCGGGTCGCCCCCACGACGGCCGCCTGATGATACCTCCGAGACCACGGTCAACGCTCTCGGGAGCAGGACGAGGGAGCGCTGCACGCAGAAGAGTACCCCAGGCAGGAGCGGCCGCTGGTGCGCGGCCTGCCGAGCGTGGCACGCCAGCTGCAACCACAGCGGCCCGTGCACTTGGGATTGGCCCCACCCCCAGGAGGAGCCCAGAATCGATTCGAGAAGTCGGATCGGCGATCGAAAAATCGATCGGATCGGCGGAAATCGGCAGCCGATTGGGGAAAAGTCGCATCGGCAGAAAAATCGGCAGTAAAAGTCGGAGCCCAAATCGGAATCCGAAGTCGAACCGAATCGGAATCGGAAGCCACCGAACTCGAAGTGAGCTCTGCCCCCCCCCCAACGCGACCCCCGAAGTCGAATCGAATCGGAATCCGGAGTCGAATCGAATCGGAATCGGACGCCACCGAACTCGAAGTGAGCTCTGCACCCCCCCCCCCCCCAACGCGACCCCCGAAGGCGGCGCACTCAAAAGGGCACTCGGGCCGTGCCGACCCTGGCGTCGCCCGCGCGGCCGCTCGGGGCAGCCCGGGCACCCGCGGAAGGTGGAGGCGTGAGCCAAATTGCTCGGGAGGAGCTCCTCCTCCAACTCCTCCTCCCCTCCTCCTCCCTCCTCCCCCTCCTCCTCCTCCTCCTCCTCCTCCTCCTCCTCCTCCTCCTCCTCCTCCTCCTCCTCCTCCTCCTCCTCCTCCTCCTCCTCCGCCGCCTCCGCCTCCGCCTCCGCCTCCTCCTCCAAGGAATGCGGAGCCGAGTTTTTTGTTGCCCCCCACCCCGCATGCACGCTGCATTCTTCTCCCGCCGCCGCTCGCCCGGCCAGCACGGCCGCTCATGGCCCTGGCCTCGGCGGCCCCCGCCCACAGACGGCCCGCAGGGCCGCGACCCCCGCGGCCGCCCGCGACTGCCCCGCTGGCCGGCCAGGAAGAGAGACAGGAGTGGGAAAGAGGGATGAGGAGGACGAGGAGGAGGAGGAGGAGGAGGAGGAGGAGGAAAGAGGAGGAGGAGGAGGAGGAGGAAAGAGGAGGAGGAGGAGGAGGAGGAGGAGGAGGAGGAAAGAGGAGGAGGAAAAGGAGACAGAAGACGACGACGACGATGGAGACGAGAGGGAAGGAGAAAGGAGGAGTCCCGCCAGCCCTCTGGGCGTGAGTGGTTTAGAGCGTTCCCCCTTCTATCTTCCCTCTTCCCCTTCAGGGAGGGGCACATCACTGCTCCTTATTGATACAAACTCCCTCCCCCCCACCCGATCAGCGGCGACAAACCCGGTCCAATGACGATCCCCCCCTGGCAATCCCTGTCAAACCATACATTATCCCAGTGCGACCCTACCTAGGAGTTGGAGCCCCTAGGAAAGCAGCATTAGTAGTAACAGTAAAGCTAAGCTAAAGCTAAGCTAAAGCTAAAGCTAAGCTAGAGCTAAGCTAGAGCTAAGCTAAAACTAAGCTAAAGCTAAGCTAAAGCTAAGCTGAAGCTAAGCTGAAGCTAAGCTGAAGCTAAGCTAAAGCTAAACTAAAGCTAAGTTAAAGCTAAGTTAAAGCTAAGCTAACGCTAAGCTAACGCTAAGCTAAAGCGAAAGCTAAGCTAAAGCTAAGCTAAACGTAAGCTAAAGCTAAAGCTAAAGTAAAGCTAAGCTAAAGCTAAACTAAAGCTAAGCTACAGCTAAGCTAAAGCTAAACTAAAGCTAAGCTAAAGCTAAAGCTAAAGCTTCCAGGGGACTGGGGGAACCGCTCCCAGGGGACTGGGGGAACCGCCCGGGGCGCTTTCCACTGCCCGGCCCCTTTAAGCTAAGAGAGTAAGAACCCTCTAGGCAGAGCCTAGGTAGGGAAAAACACACTTTGCGGCGAAAATCTGGATCATGCGCAGGCACCCAGCGATCACTTCGCATTGTCCGTGGACGACGACGAGGGGAGGCGGCAGATTGCCCGCTGCGCGCAGGCCCCTCGCCCCTGCCAACAAAAACAAAACGAAAGACACTTTGCGGCATGATCGTGATCATGCTCGGGCGCCCCGCGCTCACTTTGCACTGTTTATAAGGGCCTAGGGACACACAGATGAGTACACACACATCCCAGGACTCCCCATATTTTCCCATATCTTCTGAGTTTTCGTCTTCCCCCCCCCACTTCCCATATGTTTCCACATTTTCCGGGGGATCGACGATTGATTGTGTCTGTGTTTTTCCCCTCCCGATTGTTAGCTGACAGGGATGTTGGGGGTACCCCGTCACGTGTGGCGCACCTCGCGGGCGTCGCGCACCTGTCTGGCACCTGCACTAGTTTCCGATGATTGTCGATGGCGGGCCATGCTCATGCTGAGACTTCGGTGTTACTTACGTGGTGAGACGCCCAGCGGGAGTGAGCGACACGGCCATCCTTCGGGGGGGGGGACTTGATCACTGATCCTTATGCATTTACACCCCCTCCCCCAGGCGACCAGGGGCCAACCCAACCCCATGCCGACATCAGGCCGACACCATGCCGACCCGCCCCCACCATCCCTGTCAAAAGCCAAACAGACCACATTCTGTCTCCACATGTGGAGCATGCGCGGCCAACCCGATGCGCCCCCCCCCCCCCCCAACCGTCCCTGCCAAAAAACCATGCAAAGTACACTTTGGGGCAAAGTCTTAAGTCATGTTCGTGAGGCCCGCGAGCACTTTGTATTGTTTTTGACAGGGACGGCGGGGGTGTCAGCATATTCCCTGCTGCGCGCAGGGCTACCATCCCTGGCAAAACATACAACATGCACCTCGCAACTAAATCTGGACCATGCGCGGCCATCTCGCGATCACTGTCAAGTGGTTTTTAACAGGGACGGCGGGGGTGGTGGCTCGTGGCCTGCTGTGCGCAGGCCCACCAGACACAATGATGGGCATCGGTTTTCGACAAGGATGGTGGGGGCCGACATGTTTCCAGATGTGTGCTGTCACGTGCGCGGGCGCACCTGACGCACTTTGCGCGTGCCCCGAACGCGGCGCACCTGGCGCGGCAGGGGTGTGCGGCACACCTGGCACACTCGGAGCACGTGGCGCATCTGGCGCACCAGGCGTGCCTGGCACGCTCGGGCCCCAGGGGCGCCTGGCGCGCGTGGCGCCCATGGTATTAGTATCATTAGTAATATTATGAGTTGTAATCGTTTTCTTCTCATTGTGATCCGTCGTCTTCTTAGTCCCCACACGTTTCGTGGGACGGTGGTTTTCTTCCCACCCGCGTCGCACCCGCGTTTCCTCCCACCTCCCTCTTCCACTCCACCATTTCCTCTCCTCACCTGCGCGCAACACATGCACGGCACGTACACGAGACACGCGTCTACATACAGCCGCACGCATGCACACACTCGCGCACACACACACACACACACACTCACACGCACACACGCACACACACACACACCACCAACAACAACGCCAGTGCACGCATGGCGTGTTCACCGCATCATACACCCACGACGTATGTGCCACAGACTAGGCACCCACATGAGACACACGTCCACATACACCCGCACACGCATCATACACATGGCACGCATACCACACAACACATGAACACCACAAGTGGGTGCAATGGGGGTGGTCTCACTATCCGCTGCGGGCTCGCAAAGCGTGCTACGCGGGACATTTCCTCGACACCAGAGGGGGTGCGCAGGGGGCAGTCTCTCAGTGCGGCCCCTACGCGTGCCAGGGTCTGAGTGCGTGGTAGGCGTGGCATTTTCTCGCCACCGGAAGGGGTGCGCAGGGGGGGCTTCTCAGCGCGGCCTCTATGCGTGTCGGGGTCGGGGAGCGTGGCAGGCGTAGCAGTTTCTCGACAACAGCGGGGGTTCGCAGGGGTGGTCTCTCAGCGCGGCCTCTACGCGTGCCAGGGTCAAACAGCGTGGCAGGCGTGGCACTTTCTCGACACCAGAGAGGGTGCGCAGGGGGTGGTCTCTCAGCGCGGCCTCTATGCGTGCCAGGGTTGGAGAGCGTCGCAGGCGTGCACTTTCTCGACACCAGAGAGGGTGCGCACGGGGTGGTCTCTCAGCGCGGCCTCTGTGCGTGCTAGGGTCAGAGAGTGTGGCAGGCGTGGCAATGTCTCGACACCAGCGGGGGTTCGCAAGGGGTGGTCCCTCAGCGCGGCCCCTATTCGTGCCAGGGATCGGAAGGCGTAGCAGGCGTGGCGCGTTCTCGGCACCAGAGGGGGTGCGCAGGGGGTGTTCTCCCAGCACGGCCTCTATGCGGGCCAGGGTCTGAGTGCGTGGCACGCGAGGCACTTTCTCGACATCAGAGGGGGTGCGCAGGGGGTGGTCTCTTAGCCCGTGTATATGCGTGCCAGGGTCGGACGGAGAGCGTGGCAGGCGTGGCACTTTCTCGACACCAGCGCAGGGGGTGGTCTCTCACCGCGCCCCCTATGCGTGCCAGGGTCTGAGAGCGTGGCAGGCGTGGCACTTTCTCGACACCTGAGTGGGGCAGGCGTGGCACTTTCTCGACACCAGAGGGCGTGCGCGGGGGGTGGTCCCTGATGCGTGGCAGGGTCACCGCAGTGGGTGCGCAGGGGGTGGTCCTTCAGCGCGGCCCCATATTCGTGCCAGGGTGGGAAAGCGCGGCATGCGTGGCAGCCAAAACTGTAAACACCCTGGCCCGAACCGGCTCAAATATTGCAGGTGCTGCCTTGCCCCCCGCGCCGCCCATGCCGCCCAAATGTGTTATTGACGCACTGCCGCCGCCGTGTTTGAAGCTGAAGAAGTCCATGACAAACGCAGGTGTCAGAGTTAGCATGGTCAAGTTGCGCAGTTGCGAAGCAGCTTTGGTGAAACACGCATTTAATTCCTACCAGTGGCAGCTCAAGAGTTGGTGGCCTGATACGCTTCCCAACAGGCACGATGAGCTGCTCCATCAAGGAGGAAGAGAAGACACCAGGAGGCAGCGCTTGGCGAGGTACCTGCTGAACCCTTCATCTGGCGGGTCTAACTAAGTGGGGTTCCTCGGCAGCGGAATCCTTATGATCATTATTGTTATTATTAGTGTTATTATTATTGGTATTATTATTATTATGACAACTATTATTATTATGATTATTATTATTGTTATTGTTATTGTTATTGTTATTATTAGTATCATCATTATTATTATTATTCCTCCTCCTCCTCCTCCTCCTCCTCCTACTCCTCCTCCTACTCCGACTCCGACTCCGACTGCGACTCCGACTCCGACTCCTCCTCCTTCCCCTCCTCCTCCTCCGACTCCGACTCCGACTCCGACTCCGACTCCTCCGACTCCTCCGTCCTCCCTCTCTTGGGGTACGACGGCTTCCCCAGCCCTTTACTCCGCGGCGAGCTCCTCCACATCCCTGATCAAGCCAACTCCACTGGGCACCATTTCTGGATGGGCTGGTGGAGTTATACGAAGCGCCTAGAATATGGAGCAGAGGGGAATTAGAAGAAGGACAAAGAGGACAAGGAAGAGGAGGTGGAGGAGGAGGGGCGGGGGAGGGGGAGGAGTACGCGGGAAAGGAGGAGGACAGCAGGAAGAAGAGGAGGAGACAGACGACGATGAGGACGACGAAGGGGGCGAGGATGCCGAGAGGAGGGCGCGAAGGACCAGGAGGAGGAGGAGGAGGAGGCGATGGAGAAAGAGGAGGAGGATCATAAGGAAGAGGACGAGAATGCGCAGGACGAGAAGGGAGAAGAGGATGAGGGGGAGGAGAGGAGGACGAGGAGGACGAGGAGGGCAAGGAGGGGGAGGCAGAGGGCGGAGAGAAAAGGGGAAGGATGTCTTCTGAGCCCAGATAAGTTCAGAGGGAACCGGGTCCTGGAGGAAGGGTGTCCTGCTTGGTTTTGGCCGTTCTCGATCCCCGGGGGCCTTTCGTGGGACTGGGGACCTGACGGCGACAGCGACAGACGGCCACAGACGACGAAGACGACGACGACGACGACGACGTCGACGGCCTCCGGAGGCCTCCACAGGTCCCTTGTGGTCCCTGAAAGTTCCTGACGGGGTCTGGAGGCCCGTCCAGGCCCAGAAGCACCCCGAAACGATCGATCCTGGAACCTCTGTCCCTGATCGATCGATCCTCGAGCCTGGGCCAGCCTGGACCACCGAGGCGCGGGCTGCGGGAAGGGCACGGTCAGCAGCTGCGCCCGCACCTCCGGCCAGTTCACGCCCCCGTCCTCCCGCGGCGCGGGGCGCAAGCGTCGTCTGTGGTCTGTTGTTGTCTTTCGTCTGTGGTCTGTCGTCTGTCGTCGTCTGCCGTCGTCTCTCGTTGTCCCTGTCGCCTGTCGCGTGTCGCCTGTCGTCTGTCGTCGTCGTGTGCTGAACACTTCTGATTGCGTGAGGTACGTAGGCTTGGAAAAAGAACAGGCAGGGGGTCGTCAACGCGTTCATAGAGGAGGTTTGGAGGCTAAGTCGACACGGCCGCCAGGGCCTGTGAGAGGCGGAGAGCGGCCGGCGAAACGCGGTCGAGGCGAGCAGTCGGCAAGGACCCGCGCCGGGAGGGCAGCTGCCCTGCTGGCCAAACCTGGGCCCCCGGGGCAATCCAAGTTTCCCCTTTTCGTCCCACCCTTCGTGAGCACATGGTCGCTCCTTCATTCTTGGAACCCTGTAACCCTTTTCCCCTTCTCCTCCTCCTCCTCCTCCTCCTCCTCCTCCTCCTCCTCCTCCTCCTCCTCCTCTCCTCCTCCTCCTCCTCCTCCTCCTCCTCCTCCTCCTCCTCCTCCTCCTCCTCCTCCTCCTCCTCCTCCTCCTCTCCTTCCTCCTCCTCCTTTTCCTCCTCCTCCTCCTCCTCATCTTTTTTTGGCCTCGCACCGCCATGCCTCCGAGACTGGACTGCCATGCTCTGAGCCGAGACGCACACAGAACATGGCCACGAATTCTTACATTAATGCTTTGAATTCGTCACAAGAAACAGAAACTCCCTCCTTGTCAGGGTGGTAGCCTTTCTTGAGCTTTCTGAAATTCCGAATTCCAGTGACGGTGGGGGGCCTGCACGCACGGCCGAGGCCCAGCACCTGAGCACCACTCGAATAAAATTTACCAGATAAGCACACAAAAATATGAGAGGCGTCAGAGCAAGGCAGGGCAATCACCCTGTGTCCTAGTCTCTCCAGCACACCCTGATCCAGTTTGGACCTCCCAGGGCACACGCTGTCTGGTGGACTTTTATCCTCAGGCAGCGTTGAACCCTTCAAACAAACCTCACACCTCCAGAGCCCACTCGAGCGCTTCCACGAGTGAGCCAGCACCAGTTTTGGGGCCGCGAGGGGAGGATTGACTCTCACGGAGCCTCTGAATTCAAGATGCGGCCACTCCAACAGAATGGCAGCACCTAGCTTTAAGACATGCTTGGCAATCGTAATTTTTCTGTTCAGCTCGTCAAGGACACGCGGGTCAGCAGAAGGGTGCTTCTGTAAGGCACTCTTCGCTACATGATCTGCATAGAAATTCCCTTGCCGTGCAAAGCGCTCGAAAGCTGAAATGCCTTCTTCGTCTAAAGCCTTGCGTGCCTGCACCTTCGTGCAGGTGCGAAAGAACTTGCCAAAAAAGTGCCGAGCCTGCAAGATCGTTCCCCCGTACTGTTTTTTGTGGGAGAACGCTCGAGCAGCAGAAAGGCCAGCCTGGTCGACTACATTCTTGCAATCGATATACAGGTCCGTCTCGGCGGAGGCAAAGCAGCTCGCCCACAGAAACGCACCGAATTCAGATCCTTGAGGCGTCTGAGGGCAGGGGGGCCAGAGAGGGCCCGAAACTTCCCCAAGGAGAGAGCCATCATCAGAAACCATCGCGAGGCCCCAAGAGCTCCTCGAGAGCTCTCGAACCAAATGCCGACGGCACGAACCGTCGGTAAAAAACGTGCCCCCAGAGCCCATCAGAGGGGAGGACGGGAGGAGAGTCGGGGAGAGGAGAAGGGACCTCCGCCACGTGCCACTTGATCTCCACTCCACCACTCGAGACAGGCTTGGGGAACACATCTCCAGGATGCTGAAAGCAGCCATACAGAAACAAAAGGCGGTCGTAACCATCAGAAGCGGTGTCGAGAGCAGCTTCTTGAATCCAAGCTGGCACTACTTCGTCTCGCATGGCACGGATCTCTGCGCACTGACACTGCCACAACCGATGAAAGAGAGTATCGTTGGCGTTGCCACAGAGCGCGCACAGGGGCGAAATAGACACATATCCAGCAGCCACTGCGTCAGACGCCGTCCAAAATCCTCTGCAAGCGAGAGCCCTGATGAGACCCTTGTCCTTCTTGGGAACCTTAGATGAGCCTAACAGGTGCTTGGCCACGTCCCAACAGAGCCTATGACCAGCCCCATAGCTGTCCCCAGAGTCCCGTTCAAGACCTCGGAGCACCGCCTCCTTGCAAAGCAGCTTAATCATCTGGGGAGTATTCAAAGTCACCGGTATTTCTCGGCCGAAATCGTCCTTGAGGGTGCAAAAGTTGGGCATAGACCATCCGAGCCTATACAGAGACATCCTAAGAGCGGAGATCGGGCCCGAAACTTTACTCCAACTAAGGTCATCAACCAGAAAAACATGCTCCCAGCCAGATCTGATCTCGGCCCAGGACAAACTCCACTCAAAACTGTGGGTCTGGAGAATCCAGATCTCTCGCGACCAGCGGATAATCGGAGCAACGGCCGCCCTCCACGGGGGGTCTCCCTCCAGAATCGAAATGACAGACAGAGAACGGCCTTGCGCGCGAGGCTTGATCGTACTCATGCCCATCCTTCTCAACGCCAACAGCTCACGGTCCGAAACCCCATAAACCTCTGTTCCAAAAATCCCGCCAGCCATGGGGCCAGCAGCAAAAATTGTGGTCGCCTTTCTCCCGAGGGGCTTTTGAAGCTTCCGAAGCCTGCAAGCCTTGCGCGCCGCTGCCGCGAGACGCATCCTCATCTTCGAGGCTCTGCCTTGTCCGCGAGCACGGACAGCTTTGCCAGCAGCAGTATCGATACCTAAGTTGATAATACTCGCCTTAGCTACGCCAGCCAATGGCCCAAGCTGGTCATGGATACTCTTCGCAATACTCTTATGAGACGTCCCAAGCCCTATCTTATCCATGGCAAGCTTGCACTTAAGAGTGGCAGTGATAGCACAGTGCAAGACCTCGGCGCCTTGCACAATTCCCTGCACAACTTCTCGAAAAGAACCCGTCTTGCTCAAAGAGGTATCGCCCATGTAGACGTCAAAGTCGATTTTAACGCTCCGAGGGATCTCGTCGAAGGCCGACATCGCGAACACGCGGATCAGGGAAGCAGCCAGGCTACATCCCGCAATGATCCCGTTTAACACGAAGTACGGGCCCTCCACAAGACCATTCAGCGCCAAAAACCTCGCGGCCGAAAAAGCGTTAATGGCAAGCCTGGCAAGGGAAAGAGGGAACCCATGCTCACGGCATTTACTCCAGAGAAAACATAACCCGATGTGCTCGTAATATTTCCTGAAATCCCAAAACAGGGACGCCGAGTAATCACCTTTGCGCGTGCCAACCTCGGCTCGGCAAGCTTGCCTCCAAACCACGTCGACAGGACCGCGGTTGGCACCTGCAGCCCAGTAAATTCTGGGATTGTCAGCCTCCCACTGCGCAACCTCAGTCCTCCTCGCCCTTCCCCACACCCTGTAGAAGGCAGGGAATATCCCGATCGGGCGAAACCCGCCCGTTGGCTTAGGCAGAAGGGCGAGCAGCACCCACGCAAGTTGTCTAGGAAGCCTGCCCGTCGCTTCAATGACAAACAGAAGAAAACTCATAGCTTGCAGAGCCTGGTCGCCAAGGACAGAAAAATGGCGGCAATGAAATCCGTCCAGGGAAACAGCGCTCCGCTCCTGGTAGGTTCTAGAGATGTCCCGAAGCTCGAGAGGAGTGAGAAGGGAGGCAGGCAAGAGGATAGATTCATCTTCAATGCCCCGACTAGTACCCCTTCCCCAGATAGCGTCAAATTTGTCTCCTTCGGTTTTCAACAGGTGTTTGGGGTCAGCAACCACAACCCCGTTGGAGGAAAGAGTGGTGGAGGGCAACCAACCTTCGGGATCCTTCAAAGCGGCATGGGCTCGTCGGCCCCCGTTGTCTAGACCAGCTCGAAGCCAGTCATGCCAGGCAGTCCTTGAGGAGTTGGCCGCACGCGCCTTTGCTTTAGAACAAAGACCGATCACCTCATCAGCCAACTCCTCAAGTTCCGATCGAAAAGCGGCCAACCTATCTTACGGCAAACTAAGGCCCCGCTTGCCTAAGCTAGCGGCAACTCGAAACACTGCAGCAAAGTCGCTATCAGCAGGAGGCTGGACCGTAGCATCTGGATCTGCAAGAGACTTGAGGATAAGAGAAGCATTGCAAGCGTTGGCGGTCCAGTCCTGGCTGTAGCAGACCAGCGCATGCAACTGGGCATGCAACCAATAAATCGGCTTACCGTGAACGTCACGTGCCCGCCCTACGGGTCTGAGAACTGGCTTCCAGTACACCTGCGGACTCTTGCTCCTGGCTCCTTGCGCGCCGAGCTCCACGCCCATGATGTTGGCGAGGTCCCGCTCCGCAGACCTAGCCCAAGAGGAATAACCTGCGTCCAAAGTGCTAACCGCCAAAGAAAAATCAAGGTTGATGACCGCTTCGTAGCCTCTCCGAGCAACTTCCAAGGCCCCAGACCAGTCGCCTTCCTGAGGCTGGGGGCCCACAGGGGGGACCACAGGAAGCGGAGGGGGACGACGGAAGGCGAGAGCCTTGAGGTCCATCAGAGAGGGGTGGAAACTTAACTTGACGGGGAAATGGGGGCTCGAACCAGCAAGGGTACCCACCTGAATCGACTTGGTTCCTTTGGCAAGAGACCTCGAGACCAGGAAGAAATCAAAAACAGACGCCCTGCCCTTGCTGGGAAAACACGTTTCACTCGGGGGGGAAATGATCTGGCTGGAGAGAAGGAGATCAAACCCCGAACCCTCCAGAGAGTCAGGGGTCAGGTTCCAATCTCCCCCCAAAACAAATTCACAGGACAGACTCCCCAAGAATCCCCCCACCGTGGACAGTATTTTGAGGTTGCCCTCCGAGAGACCTTCTGAGTGGATAAGATATATAGAAACCAAACAGATAGCTTCACAGCCAGGAGCGTGTACCATAGCTGCGACTGCTCTGCCAGGAACCACCACAGTGGTTGATGCTGCAAACATGCCGAAGCCGTCGCGCGCAAAAATAGCAGTGCCCGAGCTAACCCCTCCACCTTCTCCAGGGATGCCTGGGCACCAGGTCGACTTCCAGCCGAGCTTCAGAGCAGACGAAGAGGCTTGTGAAATGGCGTCGGGGTCCAACAGACGGTGCTCCTGGCTCAGGATGACAGACGCATCAGACGACTCCAGGTACGACTTGAGAGTGCCCCAAGAATTGAGATTGGCAGACACAACCGAAACTCCTCCTTCAAAAACTTCAAAACCACCTGGTCCTGAGCCCGTGGCAGGTCCAACAGGTACAGGGGAGGTGAGGTTAGGGGGAGAATGGGCGATGCCTGGGGGCACAACAACAGCTCCTGGAGAGAGGGGAGCAGGAAAAGCCTGAAACCCAGACCTCTCGCTACCCGACAAACCAGGACACTGATGCAGTAATCTACGGAAATAACGGATACCCGACAGGTGCGACTTGGAGTTAATAACGGATTTCCTGTCGGCGTAGTCCTTAAACGCTAAAAAATTACTGGCCAGAACGCGCTGCCCTAGGCTAAAGAGATTGCTGGCCTGCCGCGGCCGCCGCAGATGCCGCCTGCGGCGGGGCCGATGCTGCCAAAACCTCGGCAGCCCGCTCACGTACGTCACGCCCGTCGGGCTCATGCCCAGCAGGCTCAGCCATCTCTGCATCCTGCTCGCCGTCGGATGGAACGGGTTCCTCACCTGCTTCCCGATCTCCTTCGGCTGTGGAGGCTGCAGCGGCTGCACCACTCTGAGCTGCAGCTCGTGGGCCTTGAACTTCACCTTCTTCTGGTGCACCAGCTGGCTGTGCACCTCCTTCGTTGTTCTTCCTGCGCTTCGGGATGAGACGGGACATATGCAGCACATGCACATTCTTGGCATCCTGCGCGGCGTTGACAACCTGCTTGAAAAGATCCGACGCCAACTTCTGCACTCCGTCCCGCAAAGACTCTTTCCGCTTCTCGAACTCCATGCGGTCGGTCTCTGTGACTTCGTACTCCTTGCTAAGCTCGTCCAGCAGGTCACACGAAAAGAATGAATTGATGTCAATGTTGCCTTCAACCAGGTCGCCCAACGGTACAGGTGTGAACTGCGATTTCGACACGTGGTTGGGTGACCCGATCTTGGCACTCTCGTTGCATTCCGCCAGAGCGCTCTTGTAGTCCTGGTCCGCCTTGGCCAGGGCGGACTTGGTATCTTGCATCTTGGTTGTAGCTTCCTCCATGTCGTTCTGCAGCCTGAGCAAGCGCGCAAGGTCAGCCTCGAGCTTCTTCTCCAGCTTCTTGACGGCGCTGTCTGCTTGCTGCAGCTTCGTCTGAGGGGAAACTGCCGGCGGAGGTTTCTGAGCGTTCTCCAAGTGCTTGGCGAGGTCAGAGTAGCGCTTGAACGTGGCCGAGTCGCCAGCCTTCTGCGAGAGCTCCGCGAGCTGCTTCGCCTCGGCCAGACTGATGAGTTTCGGCACGGGTCCAGTCGGTAGCGGTGGCTGTCCCGCTGCACCCTTCCCGCCACATGCGCCTCCTCCCGTGCCTGCAACGCCACCGAGGCCTTTGCCCATGCCTTTTGAGCCAGGACCTCCTGCGTTGGAAAAGGGAGAAGCTGCGAACACACCTGGAGGCACACCATTCCAGTCAGACACGTGATGGCTGCCGCCAAACGGACTGCTGGACACGCTTTGCAGCGGGGCTTTGCAGTGCATGCAGTGGGACCACGCGAGACGATTCTTCTTGCAACCGCATCCCTGGCACACAACTTTGGAGGATGGCTGTCCCTGGGGCTTCCAACTTCCGTACTGCTGAGCGCCATGATACTGCGAGAACGGGGATTGCCAGTGGTTGCACCAACCCTGGCCTTTCATGAAAAGCCGAACGAATGCCTGTAAGGCCTCGGGCAGGCTCGAACAGGGATCGTGAGAGCGCCAACAATAGCTCGCTGTAAGCCACCTCGAGAAATGGATTACTTGAGCCAAAATGGCTACGGAGCCTCCTCCTCCTCATCCTCCTCCGCCTCCTCCTCCTCCTCCTCCTCTTCCTCCTCCTCCTCCTCCTCCTCCTCCTCCTCCTCCTCCTCCTCCTCCCCCTCCTCCATTCCTTTCATTCGAAGTCATTTCTGCCTGTCGCACCCCGAGACCAGTTTTAAGGCGGCCCGGGCGTTTCGCCTGAGACTTCCTTACCGCTTATGACCCTGAAGTTTCAACATTGGCAACAGCTTCACAGATGGAGGGCGGATGGTTTTCAAAATGTGGCTCTCGCCTCAAGAGCTTCACGGATTGAGGGTGGGTCGTTTTAAAAAATGTGGCTCTCGCCTTAGCGCCGCGCACATGTGTTGTAACATAATGCAAGAGTTTCACGGATTGAGGGCGGGTCGTTTTCAAAATGTGGCCTTCGCCATAGCGCCGCGCACATTCGTTCTAGAAATTGGCAAGAGCTTCACGGATTGAGGGCGGGCCGTTTTCAAAATGTGGCCTTCGCCATAGCGCCGCGCACATTGTCTTTAAAAATGTGCCAGCGTTCAACAGATTGAGGGCGGGTTGTTTTCAAAACGTGGTACACATTCACGGATTCCCACGATCAAAATACCAAAAATGGTTTTTTGGAAGGATTCAAGATTATGGGGGCGCAACAATTACGTTGATTCGCGGTGTTGACGTCCCAGGGCTGGCGTTCTGGCACGAATCAGGCCCGTGAAGGCGCAACAGTCAGGTTGATCCGTGGCGTTGGACTCCCGAGAATAATATTTGGTCATGCTGCAGAGTCTTCAAGCGGTTATCTTCCAACAAGGCAGTTCCCGCAGTGGAAATGAACCGTTGTAGGCTCCTATGAAGAGAGAGCTTGGAGGAAGGGTTTCTTCCAACATCATGGATGACTCTTGGGTTTACACTGGTCCTCCTCCTCATCCTCCTCCTCGTTGTCCTCCTCCTCGTCCTCCTGCTCATCATCATCATCATCATCATCAACAACAACATGACCATCACTTCCATCATCTCCACGATCCCCCTTCCTTCTCCTCATGCGGCGGACCGCGGTCCCGAAGCTCTTAAGATTGGCGCAAGGCACCGGCACCCCAGAAGCAGCCGCCGCCTGGTACCTGGCCAGAGCGCCCCGTTACCAAGCAGTGGCCGCCTGCTTGGAGAGGCGTTGCGCTGGCCTTACCTGGGAGCACGGTCGAGACCTGCGGGACGCGAGTGCCAGCCGCCCCTTGCAGGCCCCGCCCCCGGGCAAGCGTCCAGCTGTCAGCGCCTGCCGCGCGCTGCGCGCTCGGCGGCCCACCCTGGCGCGCGGCCCGCCGGCGCCGCAAGCCAGCGCAGTGCCGCCCTGCGCCTGACCGCCAGCGCAGCGCTCCTGAAGGCCCGAGCGCCTCAGCGCAGCCCAGCGACGCGCCCGCGTGGGCGCGCAAGCTGACGCTGCAACTCCAGACCTTGCACGGTCAACCCGCATAGCAAGAGTGGGCCACCTTCCCAAGGGAACTCTTGCATCCTTGCCCCTTCGGCCCATCCTTGGCGGCGTTCGCTGGTCAGCCTCGCTCGAAAGACGCCATCGTGGCCCTCCAACGCCCTTACAGCCTTACCCCGCATCCTTATGATACGGGTTGGCTGTAGGCGCGCGACAGCCCCCCCGCGGCTGCGTGTCCTGGGGTCGCTCGCGCCCCTGCGCGAGGTGCCGGCGCAGCGCCTCGGCGCCCAGGCGGCCCGGGGCCCCCTGCGCGAACACAGCCATGCGATCGCCTGGGTGCCAACTGTGCTTCTCCCGCCTCGGCCCCCGCGGCCCGAACCGGCGCTTCGTCGCCAGCCACCGCGCGGAGGGAGCTCACGTCCTTCCGCCAGAGGCTGTCTGCTTCCCGACACCGGGAGTCCAGGATGGCCCTCTCAAGGATGGGCGGCCCGAGCCCTCTGCTGGGAAGGAGGGAGTGGGGACGCGGGAGGAGGAAGGCGGGAGGGAGGGAGGGAAGAAGGGAGGAGGGAGGAGGGGAGCAGGGAGGAGGGAGCAGGGAGGAGGGAGGAGAGAGGGCTGAGGATAACGGAACGAGGGGGAAGGCGGGAGGGGAGAATAGACGGGAGGCGGGGTATGGATACTGGTACAGGGGAAGAGGAGAGGGAGAGGGAGCGAGGAGGGGGAGGACGGATGATGATGATGAGGAGGAGGAGGAGGAGGAGAAGGAGGAGGAGGAGGAGGGGGAGGAAGAGGAGAAGAATGATTAGCACGAGTAGAAGCAGGAGGCCAACGAGAACGAGAACGAGAACGACTGGCAGCGGAAGTCCCACGAGAATGGCCTCAGACATGGGAGGGGGAAGCTCCGTGGTGGATCCCGACGGGTCGCCCTCGCAGCCCTGCTTCAGACTCTCTGGGCCGCCGACCTCGGCAGAGGGAGAGGGAGGAGGGACGCAGGACGCCAGCTATACACGTCGGTCGGAAGAAGTAGGTAAAAGCATAAAACAGGAAGGCGGATAAAGTAGATCGGGTTCAGGCCTCCCACCCCCCAGAGAATGACAGAACACAGCAAAAGCAGATCGGCTCTAGAATTGGGAAGGCGCTCTAAGTAGATGAAGATATGGGAATCCAGAAATACCCACTTTCAACGACCGGCGTGTACACCTGCTCCAATCCGGTCAACCCTGGGCTCAGGATCGGTGCAGATGTCCTCCTGGCCAAGGCTTGAGGGCACATACACACAGATCTTGTGCACAGGGTTGGCCTGGCCAGGCCCGGTGCAGGTGCCGAGTTGGCACCTGCACAAGGCATTGGGCAGGGCAGAGCTGACTGGCAAACGCCCAAGGCTGTTCGGCCTAGGCCAGAAGAACATCTCTCAAGAACACGGACCCCTCCGTCAGCCAAAACACACAGAACATCCAGGGGTGACTACCCTCCCCATGATGCCAACGAACACGACGAACGTTAGGATACCCTCCCCGAACCGACCTCGATCTAATACCTCGATCCGACTGTATGGCGGGGGGGTCGGGGTCGCTCTTCCTCCCTTGCAGAAGGGCCCCGGCTGCCGCGCCGCCCTCCCCTCTGCGCCACGTCCTGACCCCACGAGCGGTCGCAGTTCGGGTCGTTGTACACCCTCTCCGCGTCCTGTGCTCGCCGGCGGCTCAGGAGGGGCCCCGCCGCCGGGGAGGCGGGCGCGAGGAGGCAGGGGGGGAAGGAGGAGAAGGAGGGAGAGCCTGCTCCCTCCCTCCCTCCCGTCTGCCGGGCTTTGCGTCCCTGAATGCCCCTCCTGTTACGGGTGCCTCTCCTCCCTCCCTCCATCCATCCATCCATCAGCTGGCGTATCGGGCTTCAGGCTTGTCGGCCAGCTGGCGGGAGGAGCCGGGATTTCTCAGGGTGTTGGAGTCCCAACCCCGAGGGACGCGACACAGCGCCGCGAGGGATGGCGGCCTCCTTCCAGCATCTTATATGTCAGCAGTTTCTGAGCTTGTTTGTTAACACTTTCTGCACCAAGAAGAAGACCTTCCTGGAAGAAACAGGACCCCACCAATACGCGTTCGAGAAGAACTGGGGTAAGGAAATCGCGGACAAAGACAAGTTCGACTTGCAATTGAACTCGAATATCAAGATCGTTCCAGAAGTACTCGGAGCTAAACGGGCTCCCCTGTGTGTTGTACGTCAAAAAGTCCCAGGAGAAGGATGCGATGGTTTCCGAGGACGGGAAGGGGAGGAGAAGAAGCACGAGGAGAAAGAGAGAGAGAGAGAGACAGAGATGAAGATCGAGATGAAGAAGGTGAAGCAGGTTTCCCACGCGTGGGAGCAGCTCAGAAAGGACACGCCGCTGGACAATTCAGGAGACTGAACAGGTAGATTGCTGCGTCGTCCTCCCCCCCGGCGCCCCCAAGAGGTGGCAGGTAGGGGGAGGCACAGGCTGCCGAGTTTCCGAGCGGCAGGATCGTGCGTGTGCATCCCCGCCGACGGCCCACCGGGGTGGCGGTGCTGTCTGTCCAACCCATCTCTCCCTCCCTCCTGTCTGTCGCATTTCGTGTCCCTGACCTTCTGCTTCTGTCTCTACTCCCCCACAGGGCAAGCGGCCAGCGTTCGAAGCACCCTCACGCCATCAGGAAACAGGCAACAAGGGGAGCCAGGGGCGACGATCACGCCCACGTCCGTGCCACCGCGGTCCTGGACGCCGAGGCGCGAGTCCACGGATGCGCAATATTTCATGGGCGCGTTCCGCGCAGGGCTTCCGCGCAGAGCCGCCGTGTCCACAGGGTCGCGGCCGAGGCATCTGGACCGCGAGGCCATGGATACAGTAAGGTACTTCGACCACAAGAAACCTTCCACTAGAAACCCAACCCTGGAACCCCAGGACGTGTATTGATAGCTGGCATGGGAACGTCACGTACTCCATAGCAAAACCATCGAAACCCAAGAATACCCACGGCACCCTGGAGGGAAGCATGGTGTTTCTTGGCACGACTGTATGGAGATGCTCCCCACCCAGGAGGAGGGAGCCGGGAGGGGAAGGAGAGGAGGAGGGGGAGGCCGCACGAGATTCGCAAAGTCCTGCTAGGCAGCGACATCACACAGGGTCTCGATTGACCCTGTGGCCCCAGGTAAAAGAGTGTCGCCAGAGCGTCCCGCGTTCCGGGTCGTTCGGCCGTTCGCGCCAGGGCGCCGAGCTCCGCAAAAGAATGCACCAGCGAGCGTAATCACTGCCTAACTTGTCGCGCTCATACGGCGCGCCGAAGGTGCTTTCAGAATACCTTCGTCGCCCGCGAGCGACGCGCTGCTTGAGAGCTGCCCCAGCCGATGGTGAATGGCACTCCCAGCGCCACACGCGACTCGTGACGACGCGCCTGCGCCACAGCGGACGCCGACGCGCCAAGCTACAAAACACATGCGGGCCCGCAAAGGCGGCTGACTTGCGGGGCGGTTCCGCCTCGAACCCCACGGGTACGCGCCCGGAAACAATACTTTGACGGGCGGACGGGGGGGCTGGTCGGTGCCGAGCTTCTGGACCCTCACCGCGCAACGCCGCGCGCCTGGGCGAGGGCTATCTCACGGGCCAGGCGCTGGATCGCAGGAGCTCGGCTGCCGCGCCAACCACGAGACCGCGAATCCAATCCACGGCAAGGCCCCGGTCCATGGAGCCAACGGGCTCAGTGGCGACACGGGTCGAGAGGGGTGACGGCCGATGCTGCACTATGCAGCGCTGTACCGCCCTTGCCGAAGCAGTGACCCAAGAGCACTGTCCCAGCACATCCCCAGCTGAGACGACAACTGCAGGCGACGTAAGGCCATCGTCAAAACCAGGAGTGAGGAAGCGGGAGAGCAAGGGAAGGAAACAAGAGAGGAATAGCAGAAGGAAGAAACTGAGTGCAGACACGAGGCCACGGCCGATGTATTCATGCGTTGCGAGTACATCCCCGCAGAGATCGCACCACATACATAGCACAACAGGTTCCGCACAACAGATCATGCAATAGAGATAAACAGATACAAACATATACATGTTCAGGTCTGGCATGTCCTCCGACAGGCGGATTTGGTAATTTACAAAATTGAACAAAATCGGCCTGTAGATGGGGCATGCCCGACTTATCATGTTTATGTATATATATATATATGAAAATGTGTATATATACATATATACACATACTCATGTATATATTCATGCATCTATATATATATATATATATATGGCCCAGCCCCTCCCAAAAGCAAATGGGTTCGGGCCCCCCACCCAATGGGTCCAAACCACCTGCTCCCGTACGGGTGTGGAGCGCGCCGCCCGCTTGGGGAGCGGTCCGTCCTACCTGAGCCGCTCGCTCCGACCGCCCCTCTTTCGGCCGCGACCTCCCCCCGCTCCTCCTCTTGCATGGTGGCACAATTCGCTTTAACGGCGTCCCTATTAGGCATCTCATCGCCAGCGCAAGCGTCCTCTGCCTAGCCGCCGACGCAAAAAGTGGGTGTGAGGTGGTGCTGCGGTGCTTCACCCACACACCCTTGTCAGTGCTGGGTGGTGCGGCGCCCGACGCCCTGTGCGAAGGGGTCGGCATCGGCATCGTCCTCGTGGTCATCGTCTCCCCCTGCCGCTCTCTCCCCAAGCTACGATAGGGCGGGTCGTCGTCGTCGTCGTCGTCATCATCGTCGTCGTAGTCGTCGTCATCGTCGTCGTCATCGTCGTGGTCGTCGTCGTCGTCGTCGTCATCGTGGTCGTGGGTGTGGTCCTCATCGTCGTCGTAGTCGTCGTCGCTGTCGTGGTCGTGGTCGTGGCCGTCGTCGTCGTCGTCGTCGTCGTCGTCGTGGTCGTCTCCCCCTGCCCCCCTCCCTTCAAAGGACAAAATGGAACGCGGGGCGTCGTCGTCAGTGTCGTCGACGTCGCTGTCGCCGCGGTCATAGTCGCTGTCACCCTGGCCGTCGTCGTCAACATGGTCGTCTCCCCCTGTCCATTTCTCTTCAAGCTAATTAAGGTAAGGCGGGCCATCGTTGTCGTCGTCGTCGTTCTCGTCGTCATCGTCGTCTCAGTCGTCGTCGTCGTCGTCGTCGTCGTCGTCGTCGTCGTCGTCGTCGTCGTCGTCGTCGTCGTCGTCGCTTCCCGCCCCCATCCCATATGGGGGGGGGCGTGAGGCCTTCAGACCCAACCCATCTGGGCGTGAGCCGACGCCCCCCTTGATGGGATGAGTGGATGGGTCCAAGGGTTCCTCTGGCCCCCCCCCTTTTCCCAGCTGCGATGGGGGACGACAGCAACAACGATGACGACGACGACGACGACGACGACCACGACCACAACCACGACCACGACCACGACGACCACGACGAAAACCACGACCACGACCAGGACCACGACCAAAACCACGACCACGACGACCACGAAAACGACAACGACAACGACAGCGACGACGACGACGATGGGGGACGACGTTCATCGACTACATCGATAGAGCCACGCCACGCCCACACGGAAAGAGACCCATCGCGCGGGAGGGGGCCTAGGACACCAGCATGACGAAGTGGAAGCCCGAATCTGCGTGTGCGTATATATATATATATAGCATGCACGCCATGGCTTGCACTGCGTGGCCTTAAAAAGACCATACTGCCACCCCCGCCCCACCCCCGCCGGGCTATTGGTATCCCCTAAGACATTGCAGTTGACATACGAGTCTACCTCATCGTCCACTCTCAATGCGAAGTCGTCCAAGACCAACCCAGACAAAATCGAACCCCTTCATCCGTGCCAAATATCACCATGCGCGCACACTCGCTCATCTCAAACATCATGTCGCAGGAATCGCATCGCGTCGCGTCGCTTCGCAAGTCGTACGCCAAAAAGCCCGAGGACGTATCTAGGACGCGCAATACTGGGCAAAGCCTCTTGCCCAGGCATTGCAAGCCTGAAAATTTGCTGGCTCGCAAGCAACACGCTGTCGCACGTGCCCGGACCATTCGCTTCCAAGGCACCTTACACACAACACATAATTGCACGTGCTTGGAGTGAGAGCCCCAGGACAATATGTTCGACACTTTACCAGGACGTTTCGGGGCTCTCACCAACCTGCTGACGCATCATTTTCTGTTAAATTGGTTGCCTGCCTGCTTTGGCCAGAATCATCTCGTTGGACCCGCGCGATATGAAGAATAGCTGAATACGCAGTACTACCTTCAAACATGTGCAGCACAGGCCCCCCATCCCCCGATCTGGGCCACGCTGAATTGAGCCGGTACAGGAGCTGGCCGAACACTTCAAATGCCTTTGCTGCCGTAGGCCGCGCGTGCTTCTACAATCGGTTCACCTGGCCAGAGTCGCCCCGAGCCGCCCCGACTCCGCGGCGGTCTCTCTCAGCGCTGCCACCAGGTCTGAAGTCGACGCCAAGAGAACGCATCACCTCCGCGCTCGAAAGTGCCCCCCCCCCCCCCCTCCCTCCCGAAGGCGAGCTCAAGCTGCAACTCAGCCCGAAAGAAATTCAACTGGCACTGCGACCATCGCAAGGACACGGCGCCGGCGTTAGCCGCTGCGCCCAGAGAGCTCCCACACATGGACCCAGCGAGAGGGGCGACATCTGCGCAAAGAATGCCATGGAGGAGCCGTCGCCCAAGTGCCCCCTGGCCCCTGCCGCCAGCGACTTCGCTTGACTTTCGACGACCGCCGCCATCAGCACGACAGGGGGAACGACGGGAGCGGGCGCCCTTGCGAGATGCCAGAAGGCCGAGCTCGCTCGGCCGACCCCCGTGCGAGGCAGACAACAGCGAACCGGCGACATTGGCAAGCGCGAACGCAACACGATAGCGGCGTTGCGAGAAAACCTTGCAGAACACAAAAACGCGCACTGGCCTGGACAGCCCAACCATCACGCCACCGATCCCGTCGAACACGCCGATGACCCGAATGCAAAGGGGCCCTATCACCGCAGAGGGGCAGCAGCCCGGGACGTCGCGACCCCCGCGCCCGCCATAGCGAGGCCGCCCCGATCAGCAGATGGCCAGCCGTCTGACGCCAGCGATCAGCCTGACCCGAGGCCGCTGCTGCCCTGGACTGGGCGGCGGCCTCGGCGCCCAGCCGAAGCGAGGTGCAGGCGCCCGGCCCCCCCCCTTCAGGAGCGCCCGAGCAGGCGGGCCCTGTCGCTGCCCACTCCAGCTTGCAGGTCCGTCAAGGCGAGAGGCAGCAGGCCCAAGCCGCAGATCGACTCTCCTGCAATTTCGGAGATGGCCCAACCCGAGCGCCCGCCGTCGGCGAACTTCCAGACCTCGCTCAGGACGCAGGAGAGGGCACGTCTGAACCCGAGCGCCTTGAGCACCCCGCCGAGGAGGACGAGCACGGCGCTCCCGCGATGACAAGCAGCACCCCGAAGCATCGTCTCGAACAGCCTGAGAAGGGGAACGGACGCGCGTCCGCGGTAGCCGACCACCAGCGCGCCCACCCCCTCGACCTTGGGATCGCATAGGCCAGTTCCCCCTCCGTCTCGTCGACGTCGCGGGGCACGCCAAATCCCCCATTGAAGAACTGAAGCCACGAGAGGCACTCACCCACGCGGGCAAGCAGCAGAAGCACGCCCCCCCCCCTTCCACTCGTCGCCCCCTGCAAGTCCAGCACCTGATAAGAGCCGCCTGAGTCCGAGCTGGCGGCGCAAGTGCTCAAACAGCAAGACAGAGAGCACCCATTCCAGGGGGGCGACGGCCGAGCAGGCGCGGGGGCTGCTCGGGCCAGGACGCCCCGCGCGTCGACCTTGCACTCGCCCCTTGAGCGCTGCGAAGCTCATCCAGGGCTTCGGAATCTTCCAGACAACGAACGCACTTTGCCGATCATCTCCTGACCAAAGAGGACTCGGCCACCCTCCAGGGCGATTGCGACCCAGGCGATGGAGGCCGCGAGCATGAACTGGTCCTGGGCCATGACAATCACGCAGCGACTAGCATGCACCAGGCCCACGATGAGCTGGCACTGCCGAGCCCCGCGAGACTCAGGAACCCGCGCAGTTTAACCGCGAAGGCCCCATAACGCAGGCTGGCCCTTCTTCGCCGAGAAGACGCCACGGTCCTCGATGGGCGCGACGATGCCTAGCGAGAAACGGTGAGCCACGATCTATATTGGACCACTCATCGAGGGGCCCGACGAGGAGCGCAGCCTTGGGGATCTCGCCCGGCCACTGCAAGCGAGCGAGAAGTGCCTCCTGAGGGGTCACCTAGCCAAGCCCTTGCCCCCCCCTGGCATGGTCTCCGGGGCCCAGGCGCCCGCGGACGCTCACGCCGAGATGCCGCCGAGCAACGGCAGCGGCACCCTCGCCACGCACAGGCCGAGGAAGTGCGCCACCGCCCCCCACATGGCCCCGATCGAGCGCTGCGGCGCCGCCGGGTAGCACGAGCAGCAGCCCCGCGCCCCCCCCCCCCCCCGTCACCCAGCATACTGGTAGCTAGGGAGCATGGCCTGCACGAGAAGCCACATGACGGACCGCGCGCGAAGGCTCACAGGAGCCCGTCGAAGAAATAACTAACTGCTACCATTCTCGGACTAACGCCATGGAAGGAGCGGCAAGAGGCGGGACCTCTCGACGCCTCCTGCCCCCGCCGCTGCGGCGAGCGCGCACGGCGCAGGAAACAACGGCAGAACTGGCCATGCCTTCGCGCGTGGGCGAACGCAGCCTCAATCTGCCACGCGGCGAAGGCGAGCGGGCACACGCGCGCCTGACAGTCTCTTCTTCCAGGCGCCCCAGGTCTGGCATACTGCGCGGGGCCCAAGGCTAGCACGCTTCTCCACCGGCCTGAGACCGCGTCAGAACTCACTTGGGAGTCGCCGCCCGCGGAAGCAGCCGCTCGGCCGCGGGCGCCAGCGGCTGGCCCGAGCCCTTCAGGAGCATCTCCCCCGCGGGGCCCGAAGCTGCAGGTGCCAGCTGGCGCATATATCTGGGCGAGACGCCGCCTGCGCCCGCCCTGAGACTCGCCGCCCTTCCCCGGGCGCTGCGCCTTCAAAACCTCGAAAGCATTGGAAGGCTTCTCGAAGCTGCCTCCCGGCGGGGTCAGGCGGCCCGCGCCCGCCGCCACCGCGGTGCAAGCCGCCCCGCGAAAACCTTTCTCTCGGCCAGCAACGCAAGACTCGACGCAGAAAGCGCGGCCTGCAGGGGCTGCGCCTGAGCCTGGCGCGGGCAGCCCCTGGCCGAGCCCCCGGGCGAGCCCCCGCACGAGGCTTTGTTCTTGCCGAAGGACTCATCCAGTTTCAGCTCGCCGCATCCAAGTTGCGCAGCATCTCTCCCCCCCCCCCCCCCTCCTTGTCCTCATCCCCCTCCTGCTCTTCGTCTGTTTCTTATGAGTAAGTTATGTTTGGATGAGTTGCATTGCTAACATCAAAATGTAAGCGTTGGTAGTAGTATCAGTATTGTTCGTAGCTGTCTTCTTCTTTATATCATTCGCATTCAAATTCTCACAGCGAGTAGTATCACAATGAATAACAATAGTACATGTGTCATTAATACTAGTAGTAGTAGTAGTAGTAGTAATAATAGTAGTAGTAGTAGTAGTCGTCGTAGTAGTAGTAGTAGTAGTATTAGTAGTAGTAGTAGTAGTAGTAGTAGTAGTAGTAGAAGTAGTAGTAGTAGTAATAGTCGTCGTCGTCGTCGTAGTAGCCGTAGTAGTAGTAGTAGTAGTAGTAGTAGTAGTAGTAGTAGTAGTAGTGCTGGTAGTGGTAGCGGTAGTAGTAGTAGTCGTAGTAGTAGTAGTAGTAGTAGTAGCAGCAGTAGTAGTAGTAGTAAAAGTAGTAGTAGTAGTAGTAGTAGTAGTAGTAGCAGTAGTAGCGGTGGTAGTAGTAGTAGTAGTAGTAGTAGTAGTAGTAATAGCAGTACTTCCTTCCTGCTCTTCTCATCAGTAGCATTCGTGTTATTATTCGCGTGCTTCGTCTTCCTCGTAGTCTTACTGAGAATCGTTCTGTTGTTATAGCTATGGCTGCTGGTTTCTTACTCTTCTTAGTTAGTGCTCTGATTACTGTGCTGATTCGCATTGGCCCTCGTCTTCTTCCTCCTCCTTCTCCTCCCCCACTACCTCCTCTTCCTCCTCTTCGACGCCCGCAGCGGCCAAGGAGGGGCGAGTTCCAGCCAGCGGGCGCTCCTTCACGGCTCGCCCTTTCAAACAAACTGACAGGCGCTGCACCCGCGCATGGGCGCGCCTACCGCCTCCAGGTTCCGCCCCACGAAGAAAAAACCCAAAGATCTCGGCCAGGGCCCTCATCTGCCTGCACATCTCGTCGCCCATCACATACACAGGACGCTGCACAAGGAACACATTCAGCAGCAAGAACTCGACCATGATCACAGGCAGCCCCTCGCCCATATGATGAGCACCTCGCGTCGCCATGAACTGCCCCAGGTGGGCTGCGTCGGACGCGAGCAGCTTGCCTGGGGGGCCCCGCGCTGCGCGCCGGAAGAATGCGCGGGAGGTGGCAAGGGGCCACGCTGAGGGGAGCTCCGCCAGAGCGAGTCGTCCGTCAAGTCTTTGGGCTCGCCACGCACGCAGGCGCCGAGCAGAGCCAGGAGCAGAGCGCCACCGCCAGCACGCTCACTGTCGACTGGTAGCTGGGCTCCCCCCTCACACGCAGCACTCCCAGCAGAACCTTCGCCCTCTCCACTGACTAGTTTCTTGGCCCGTTCGGCGAGGACTTCACCCAGCTCTCGCTGCTTGACAGGAGCGAGCGCTTGCCAGCGCCAAACCCGTCGGAGCCGTCGGCCTGTTCTCCGATCTTCGCTTTCGGGCTTCAAAACCGTTCCCGCAACAACTTGTTCGTCAGCTGGCCAGATTTCCCGCCTCCTCCACCTGCTGCGGCAGCGGCAGCTTCCAGCGCCGTGCCCCCTCCTGACGCGCCACGCCCACGGATGCCAGGGGGTCCAGCGCCAGGGGGGGCAGCCTCGCCCGCGACGAACAGCGGGCCTGTCCGGGCAGACGCGGGGAGCGCCGCGCTGGAGGGGCGGCGGCAACAGCGGGTCGCCGCCTGGGGTCGGCAGCAGCGCCGTCGCGACCCCGGTCGTCGGCGGCGACCTCCACAGGACCACCCGGGAGGCCGAGCTCGTCCGGGTCAGCGCCAAAAGGTCCAGAGAGGGGGCAAGGCTCCGGGGCCTCAGGCACAGGCTCGGGCCCCATCTCAGCAGGCCACCTGGCATCGCCGCTGAGCTCCCTGCGCTGCTGGAAGAGCTCTCCAACGTCGGCGGCGCGGCGCCCGCTGTCTGTGGAAAGCCTCGGCGTCACCAGCGGCAGCAGCTGGGTAGATACCGGAAGAGCCAGCACAGTAGTCGCATAGCCTATAGCCGACGTGCGCGACGATCCGCACCTCCGGAAGGTGTGGTTTGCACAGGGTGCGTTTGCAACTGGCACCCTGGGCGGCACCCTGGGGGGCACCCTGGGGCGCGGGCGAGACTACGATAGAGTTTGTTCTCTGCCGCCCCCCGAGAAAGCCCGACCACGACAGCGTCGCGCACCACAGGCCCCAACGGCGCCGATCGCAAACCACACCCCTCTGAAGACCCTTTGTAATCGCGGAAACGAGCACCTGAGCTTCCAGCATTCTTTCTCCTCGTACCACTGGAGGTACTGGTCGGTGCAAAACAAGAACTCACCCTTGGCGAAGCGTCCGTCCGCATTGGCGGCGTGCACGGCCGAGACACGGAAGGCGGCCTCGTCTTGGTCGTTGCCCTCATCAAACCACTACGCCTCGATGACATCTCCAGTTCGAGGGAGCACTCTCTCTGTGGCCTCTGCGGGGCCATCTCCAGCAGAGAGAACCACCCCCCTCGCCCGTCGCCACGCCGCAGGCGCCGGTTACTCGAGCGGAGAAAGGAACGATCTCAGCGAGGCGCAGCCCTGAGCGCCCGACTCGCGCACACTCGTGAGCAAATAAGCCATTGAGAGCACGCTCGTCGATTTGACGCTTGCTCCGATTCTCATCCATTTTTCTGAATATAAGCTCCATGTACAGACTGGGCCACCTTTGGGACACTTCTGATTGCCCCACATGGGTTGCAAAACATAGCTTGCAGAGCTCCGATCGCATCTCATCGATGCACCACATTGACTGCCCTGCCCCCCCCCCTAAAAGAAAGCACTGAAACAATTGGATAATGCAAGAATCCACTGTCTGGGATCCATGCTGGCACACATGTTTGTCGCTTGGCTTTCGAGCGTCTTGCATCAGTTCACTGAGTCGCCAGACCGCCGCCCCACGGTCACAGCCCCGCCCCCGCGGGAGGGGGAGGAGGAGGAGGAGGAGGAGGAGGAGGAGGAGGAGCCCACGCCTCAAGGAGAGCCCCCATCCCAGCCGCACCGCTCTAAGCAGCACGAGGCGCGCCGCCCGCGGCCCGCACGGGGCCTGTCCTCGGGTCCTCCGCCGCGGAGACGAGCTGGTCGCCGAAGTCGTCGCGGTGGAAGCTGGCGACGTCGGGCGACGAGCCAGCGACGGCAGCACCGTCCGGAAGAAGAGGCCCAGCATCAGGAACAGGACCAGCAAGAAGGACGACACCGCCGCCGTCCGCAGGGAGAACACCTCCAGCATTTGCAAGATCAGCAGGAAGAAGCGTGTGGTCAGCCATCGCACTGCGAACATGATCAGGGAAGGCACCACGTTGATCTGAATCGTCTAGCCCAGGAACGCCTTCACCGCTTGGCATATCACCAGAACGGACACCAACTGTTGAATCGCCGCCAGCCATCATTGGGATGCCGCTATTGCCAAGGCCGTCGGTCCGCACATCTTCAGTAGCTGAAGCTCGCACCGCAGGGGTAGTCAGAACCAGGGCAGAAAGCTCCGCATGTTGGTCATCAGGATCTTCTGGGTCCTCTGGTGAAGCAGCAGATACCACAACCTCGGACTGGGCCGCAGTGAAATCGTTGCCTTCATCCTCTTCCGCTTCCAAGAAAAGAGCCAATCCATCCTCATCGTCCTCGATGAATATCGAAGTGACATTGTTAGCTGAAGTCGCAGCAGCAGGTGGCGAGAAGGAAGCGGCAGCCACAGCATCGGGAGGTACATCATCACCAAGAACTGCACTGCCAGAGGATTGGGCACCCGCAGCGACAGCATCATCAGCTTGAACGTGACCAGGGAGAGAGTCTCAGCAGGTTGCGGTGATGCTCCCGTAAGGTTAGCCTGCCAGGAAACGCGAACACGATTGGTAAACCCATTTAACACGCGGTCGATCGAGAAGCGCCCAAACCTTGTCCCCAGCTGAGAAGGTTGAGCAGGGCCTGACCCAGATCGGTTGTCGCCCTCGCTGTCCGACCCCAGCAGCTCGAGGTCCAGGCCGCCGTCTTCGTCGCCTTCCAGTACACTACCAGGGTTCTGAAGCATCCAGATAACCAGGCTCCGCGGCTCGTCCGAAAGGTCGTAGTTCTCGTTCAGGTAGCCCATCGCGTACGCCATCTGTCGGTCTGAGAGCGACTCTGGAGATTCCGAGGCCGATCGAGCGACAGACAGGGCATCACGAACAGCAGCACTCCAATGCCGAAGTCCAGTGAGGGTATCTGCACTCGCTGTAGCAGAACCCGACGAGGTAACAGGCGCCACGGTCCCCGAGTGAGAACCACCCGAAGCACGACTTGCCATTGCCAGCCTCGCAGCGCCACCAACTGACCCATCTGGGTATATGACCCCAAGCCCGTGCGCCGCCATCGTCTCGTTGAAGCCGTCGTCGGAGCTGCTGGAAGAGGTTGTCTCATGTGGTTCCGCAGGGGAAGGAGGAGCTGCGGCTGGTAGCCTAGGAGAGGAGGCCGTAGGGTCAGACGGCCCGTCTGTGCCCATCCTCGAGCGACGCGCGGCAGCCTGTACTTGAGCTTCGGATTCCTCGTCTGTCAAGATCGGTCCAAGATGATGTGAATATTCGTCGGCCGCCATCTCAGCGTCGTCGCCATCGGGGGTGCCCACACCGCTCGCCACAGCAGTAGCCTCCATGTGCTCCATGCCCAGAATTGTGGGCTCAGGGTAGCCGACGGAGTCGACGCTGCGATTGTCCTCGCCGGGCGGGAACGGAGCGTCGCTGTCATTGCAGTCGCCTTCCTCAGGCACAAGGTGCGGCAACAGGCGCGAGAGTGGGTTGAACGACATCGGTGGCCCAGACGGAAATACCTGGCGCATCCGAAGGAGGTCAACCTTTTCCACTTCACTCATACGCGTCAAATCGGCGGCCCAGTCCCGTTGCCGAAGGTGTGCGAGGGCACGTTGCCGAAGGGAGCGCACGCGACGATGATCATGGAGGGGCCACGGTTGACGGAGATGCTGGCGCGCCTGTTCCCTGGGAGTTGCCGACGAGTACCAGCCACTCATACAAAGTTCGATCGCCGTATTCCATCGCTCCGAGGCACAGGTCACTGCGCCCAAGGCACCGCGCGATGGGGTGCTGAAAAGAAACCGAAAGTCACCATAGCGTAATAAGTCTGCCACGCATGGAACACACCACTCGATCCATTGCTGGAAATCAAACCCAGAAAGAGAAACGTACAGCGATGGCAACCACTGCTCCGCCCATCGAGAAATAGCGTCCAGCAGCTGCAGGCGACGCAGGTGTCCTTGATCACCTTGCACCCCCTGAGGTACTCGACGCGTCGGCGGGTCCTGAGCGAACAGCGGGTCCTGCTCACGATGGTCACGACAAGACGGTGGAAGCCACGATGCAACCGAGCGAGTAGAACCGTCGGGACACGATTCCTCAACCACTGTTTCTGCCGAGCCAGGGTGAACAGCAAAGTAAACCTGATGATGAGGCCAGCCACGTATGAGCATGCGTTTGTCTGCACATTGCCTCAATGCTGTCAGCCGCGACGATTCGACCGTGCCCCATGATGTCGAGAGGTGGTGGCATAGCCGAGCCCTCCCCACCGACGAACTGTGCCACGCGGCATGGCACATGCTGGAGCCAAGAGAGCACCTCTCCTGCACAGTCCCTTCAGGGGTAGCAAACAGCCCACAGAAAGCCCAGCATTGAAACACGCGGCTGGAAAACTCTGTACCCCAGAACATCCAGTCGTCGAAATCGCTGCGCGAGTTCGGCTCCAAGAAGAGCGAGGGGGCCCAGTTCCGCGCCCAAGACTCCAGCAGTACTGCAAATTGTGCCTATCGCCGAAGCATGATAGGACCGACTCCAGGCGGCGGCATGCCAGAAAACCGGACCTCGCCCATGGCATCAGGATAACGCACGCGACGCGGTAGGGTGTCGTGAAGGAAACGGCGTCCGACTGGCAACATATCAAGAAGATCATCCCACCGCGCATGCTCGACCGACGGTAATTCGAGACAAACGACAGGTAGAGGGCCGGTTTGCTCCGGAGGGCGGCGCGTGATCCTGTCGCGCCCAGCCGAAGGAGAAGCCAGCGCACGTGTCCGCACTGCGCCTCTCAGCGCTGTGAGCAACTGTTCGGGAGGCACGTGGTGCAGATGCCGACGACCATGATATGCAATAGTGGCTAGAGGTGTGTTCTCATCAAATCCTCGTCGAAGCAGCCGCGGAGACCCCATCGATCAAGAACGTGTGCAGGTAAGTATCGTCGTCCGCCTGACTTTACCATGGCAAGACCCCATGCAAGTCCACGACATTCAAAATAGTGTGCCATGTCGTCGCGCTCGCCACTGCACCCAAAAAGGCACGACTTGACACCAGGCGCGGACGTAATGCGTGACGAAGTTAACCAACCGCCACAAAACGCTCGAATAATGCTGGTGACCCAGGCTACGGGGTATGTCGACATCTTCCTGCGCAGGGCGTCCCAATCCAGCTCGTTAATCTCGTTGCCGAGCTGCGGATACCATTTAGTCCACCGTTTGGCGAAGGTGGTGACCAAAGGCGATGTGCAGGTGGACTGTGGGGGCTGATGTGCGCCAATATATTCAGTTGATAAAGCCTGGTACGCAATCCGCTGGGCACGCTTTTTGACTGAGTCATCCCCGACCATGGCAAGGCGAACGGCAGCAGCACCCGATGACGCTGAGACCTTACAAGCATCCGACAGAAACTCGACGAAAGACGGTAATTGCCAGAAAGAAGGCGAGAGCCCACCACAAAGATCAGCCAAGACGCGCTCAGCAATCCACCTCGATGATGCCCTTTTCAGATATGCCAGAAAATATGCATGCTCAGGACGCGTTGCAAGACCAGATCGAATAAGCGCGGACTTCGCTGAGATGGCCAGGCTGCGATGGCGAGGCCCACCCCAAGCACCGAGTGCATGATAGTCAACTTGTCGCAAGGCTCCACCTGGGAAGCGCAGCAGCTTCACGAGCACATGTATGTCCTGACTCTCCAGCTTCTCGGGGAGCGGCAAGAATTGTGCCACATAGCCCATGATGGGCAAGCATCTCGTAGCGTAGTTGATGCCGTTCGAGCTCGCGGGCGCCGCAGAGGCGGCAAGGGCACTGACTCGAGCGCGGTACTTATCCCATGGCGTCGACCATGACTGAGGGAGCGACGCCGCAGGACCCATCCAAATCCCCAGGTACCGCAGAGTGGCCTCAACTTTGAAGGTAGACCAGGCTGACAACTGTTGTTACAAGAAGACAAGCACACGCTGCTGAAGCACAGCCGAGAATGGACCTGCCAGTGGAACAATCACACACTTAGCTGGTTTGAGCTTCAAGCTGGCCAGTTTGGCTGCCACCGCCATCGCACGCGAAAGGAATTTCAGATCGACCATATCGAATAGCACTCCCCCGATGTCATCAGCACACGCGCGAAAGACTCCCCGATGTCGAAGTTCGATCCCCTGCCTGATGTCTTCCAAAATCGGCGATGTAGCTGCCGCGAACAAGCTCCCAGATAAGGCGCAGCCCTGAATGATGCCGCGCCAGACTCGGAAGAGGACCTTTGTGACGCCTGCAGCTCTGCCCAAGGCTGCGACAATCGCGTAGAGGGAGCGCATCGCCTGCAGTAGTGCCGTTGGAAGCCGAAGATGTTCAATAATGCTGGCTGGGGCTGGGGAACGCTTGCCCAAAATCCAGAGCCACGAACAACGGCAAACGCCCCAGCGGGTCGGGCGTCAGCGAGGCGGCTCTGGCTACCACGTCGAGCTCAAGGATGTATGCAGTGAGTTGTCGGCCCGAGATAAATCCACGCTGCGCTGCCGATGTAGAGCTCTGCACGATCGGGGAGAAGGCGGCGTTGAAGGTGGCCGAGATAACTTTCATGTCCGCGTTGCGTTGCCCGAGCGCGCGCACCGCGTCAGGGGACCTGTTGACACCTCTGGCATCATCGTCACCTGCTTGACAGCCTCTGGGAAGAAAAGCTTGAAGAGTGTCGCCGCACTGCGCGAGTAAACGTTGCCCGTCCATCATCCATACACATGAGAGCCAGAGGACCTTCGCGCACATCTCGCGGGCGGCCCAGGTGGCGCAAGGCAGCCCGTCGTCGCCGGGAGAGGATCGCGACGGCGCAAGTTTTACCAGCACACGCTGCAGCATCTCAAGAGACGGAGGTACTAGCCCATCAAACGCGCAAGGGTGCACGAATCGCTCAGCATAGCGCCTTGTGCGTGCAGGGAAAAGCTTGGGGAGCGGCAGGTATTGGTGTCCAATAGCGCGCAAGCGCGTCCAGCTTCTCGAAGGGGTCGGCGCAGGCGATGCCGTCGACCTCGATGGAACGCAATGCTAGCTTCCTCGAGAACAGAACCCAGAGCCGAGCTTTCCGTTGCACCGCTGCAATCGTACCAGCTGGTGGACGCTGACGACCTTTCCCGTGACCCGCATCATGTTGTAAGCGCTCCATTTCCAGCTCAGCCGACCGATGTTGAATAGTACCCACCCAAACCTGAAAAGCTGCATAGTCCGCGATGATGACCTGGGTGTCTTGTACCTGCAAACTCGATCGCGCAACTTCAGAGGCATGGCATAACTTCTGAGCAAGAGTAGTGTTCTGCCGCCAGACGCATCGAGCGGCTTGACGAACGAAGATCAACTGGGCTTCCAGGGAGTCACTCTCGTTGACCCAGATACTCTGCATTGTGTTGAACGCTGCTGCTTGAACCAAGTCCTTATATCGCAATAATTGCCTCGGTGGTGACATGCCCGAGAAGAACTGCCCATCGTTGTCGGGAAGCACGCCTAGACGCCGCTGAAACTCAGGCCGTTTATAGATATGCGCAGGGACGGGCTTACGATAGCAGCCGTCCAGATCTCGATGCCGAATATGAACACGAATCGCCGCGCGGTCCGAAAGCTCCTCGGCGCGCATCCCTTCGGGCGTGGAGACGACCGACACGGAGTGCTGGAGTTGGCACGACATCCAATTCGGTTCAGCAAACCAGAGCCGATCGATCTGCGACATGGCCTTCGTGTCCTGGCAGTAGCGAGTCGGATCCTCTGACGCTACATTTAACATCCGATCAAAAACCGAAGACCAAGGCCTGGCGTGGGAGCGAGAGTCGTTCGCAACTTTGCGTGACTTTGCTGCCGTCGGTTGCGCCAGGTGGAGCGCGTCGTGGGCCGCGAAGTTGAGGTCGTCACATCCGTCTACTAATCGAGAACTGTGATTGAGAGAAGCCCAACCCATATCAGCCTGAATTGCTTTGACCACCTTCTGAACTTCTGCCACCGAGAGCCCATGATTGTGAATATTGTAGTGACGAATCTTAGCACACGAGCCCACCAAGATTGCCCGCAGGACTCTGCCCCTGATGAGAGGTGTGGACGAGGAAGCACGTGAAGAAGGCAAAGCAAGCGGCACGATAGTAGCCACACCGCCTTGGCCACGACCTGTCTCATCATCACCATCATGTACATATTCGAAAGAACCAAAGACAGTAGCTGATGGTGCGGCTCTGCGCATGTAAAGTTCCAGCTCGCCCTGGGTCTGGTGCACCTCTTGGATGGCGACGACGGATGACGAGATGCCGATCAGGTCCAGGTAGGAGGCCTTGCACATCGAGCGCGCGCCACGGAATTGCAGCAACGCCCAAGCATGACACGACACAAGCGTGAGCTCCTGGCAACGCGGCAGCAGGCCGCCGTCAACCTTGTGGTAGAAGATGTCATCGTACTTGCTAAAGAGACCATTCTGGCTCCGCGTTGGGCTTGAGGATGTGCCCGATCGGCTTGTTGGTACCAGCACGCGTCCAGCCTCGAGAGGTGAGCGCGGCATCGTGAAAGTAGCAGAGCGTGGGGTCGCGGCCAGGCTGAGGTTCGAGTCGCAGCACAGGGTTCCCGTTCTCAGATAGCCAACCATTCTGCCGATCGAAGAAGAACTTGCACTGCGGGTGCACCGCGCGGAGCACGTTTGTGACCTTTTTGTCAGCGGTCTCGAGCTTGATATGGTACGGCGACTTATCTGGCCCGATGTGCAGCTGCGTGGAGCCGCCAGAAGCAGCGGGCACGGGGAAACGCATCCACTGGCCCTTGCCGAAGCGGAGCGCTGCCAGGGCCTGGGAGACACGCTTGCAGGCGAGGCCGACGGCGCCTGTGAACTGAATGACGAAGATGGGGTCCTGTTCATCTCCTTCAATCTTGAAGCCTTCGATCTTAGCGTCCTGGAGCCACTTCTCAACCGAGGTGACCACATCTTTCTTACAGACCGTCGTGGGCGCGACAGCTTTGAGGATGGTGCCGTCGACGTTCCGCTGGAAGCCAATGCCAGCGGGCTTGGGAGGCTGCGGGACTTTGTTGGCCATGGCAAGCTCCTTTCGCATTTCCTCCATAGAGCTCTGCATGTCGGCAAGCTGCCTGGCGAGGGTCTCGGTGCGAGCATCCACGTCGTCGATCTTGGCAGGCACGGTGTCCAACTGGCGCTGGATGCGCTGCTCGAGATCGTTGAGTTCCGATCGCAGCTGAGCTTCCACTTCGTTCTTGCAGTTCCCAGGGACGGTTTTGATCGCGTTCTCGAGTGTGCGGACGGCAGCCATAACTGGGTCCACAGCCTTGCCAGCAGCGTCGGACGCGGAGGTTGACGCGATAGTGGCCAAGTCATCCTTGAGGGTCTTGAACTTCTGCGGGAGGCGCTTGCCGAGCTGCTCGGCAATGAGGCCGTTGATGTGGGCACCCCAGTCGTCATCGGCCATGTCGTATGCAAGATCTTCAGCTTCGGAGACGTTACGGCTCGACCTCGAGCGATCATCGTCCACCCGACCGCCAGCAGAAGCATCATCATCAGCACCACCCCGCACAGCTGCTGGCCGCCCCGTCGCATGAGGCTTCTTCTTGCGCTTGGGAGCGCCGCCATTCGAGGGCATGCGAGGGCCGCGCGCGCCGAGGGCAAAATGGCTGCACGCGTAGTTGGATCTGGCCGCGGATCAGCGGTGTCCCTGCTGCCTGGAGGCTGAACAGCCCCCCAGGTGGACATCTTGAGCCAAAATGGCTACGGAAGAGGAGAAGGAGGAGGAGGAGGAGGAGGAGGAGGAGGAGGAGGGGGACGAGGACGGGGACGGGGAGGACGAGGAGGGGGAGGAGGCGCAAGGAGGAGAAGGAGCAGGGAGGAGAGGAAGAGGGGAGGACCCAAGGCTGGGCCACCGGGCAGCCGAATCTGCACCTGCAGGGCCCAGTTGCAGGGGGGCATCGACGCGGCGCGAGGCGCGTCTGCCCAAGCCTGGGCTCGGCGGTGGACAAACCTCCCTTTAGTAAACCTCCCCTTAGTGAAAACGACCGAGGGCCGAAATCGACGGACCTGGACCCGCAAAAATGACGGCCGCGACGCCCTCTCGCGAACTGAAAACGGCCAATTCCTTAATCGACGTGTCAGGGTAGGAGGTCTGTCCACCTCCGATGGGCGGGACATGATGCGCCGGGGCTCCGAGCCCCGCGGAGCACCGGGCCCGCTGCTAGTCGGGGGAGCCCCCGTGACGATCGGCGGCCCGACTGGGGGGGACTCGCCCACAACCCCCTGGATGGAAGAGTCTGGGCCGCAGAGGCCGGAAACTTTGATGTTCGGTTCCCGCCAGGCCACGGAGCCGCAGTACGATGTTGCAGAGGCCGCCATGGCAACCTTCCTGATGCATCCTCAACCCCCCTGATATTATAACCGCAAACGGGGTGACGACCAGAAATTCGCATTCCGCCCCATTATTCCACCAGAAAAGGTTCATTTCGCTTTTCAGACGACCGGAAATTTTCAGAGGCCACAGGATTTTGGCGATTCAGCTCAGGGCTTCTTCACACGAAAAATCTGGTCCCATTTATGTTGCCTCAAAGTTGCGGTCCTGCTTGGGACTTCCTGCAAGTCATGTTTACCTCTCTCGGCGTGGGCGATTCCAAACAGAACTTGTTGCTTCCAGTGCTCAGCGCCTTGCGGTGCGTTTCCGTTGTTCGGCGCGCGGGCCTGTCGCGGGGTCATCTCGGAGGCCATGGTCCAGAATCGAAGGTCCAGGAACAATCGAGGGTCGAAGCTCCCGGCCCCATCTTTCAGCGACGACGCAAGAGGGCCTGCAGTGCTGATCAGGACTGTTCAATCCAAAGGGTGGAACAGTGGAGGCCCATGCCAAGAAACACCCTGCTTGCCTCCAGGGTGCCCTGGGTTTCTTGGGTTTCGAGGGCTTTGCGCTGGAAAGCGTGACGCTCCCACACCAAAAACCCATTGACGTCCTGGGGGTCCAGGGTTGGGTCTATTGTGGAAGGTTTCTCGTGGTCGGGCCCCTAATGAACTCGCTCTCGGCAGCGCGGCTGATCCTGGCTTCCCGTCGTGACGACGTCGGCGTTTGCTTCCGACACCGCGCGGCTCGTTCCGCCTTGAACGACCGCGGCTTGCCGATAGCGCGGATCGCTCGCTGACGGCCGACTCTGGGCCACTGGCGGCGTTCTGCCTCAAACGCCAGCGGTGGGGTCGCCGAAGCGTCGACACGACACGAACCTACCGCTTCCTGGTGAGCAGCGCCTGTCGCAGGAGGACGCCAACTGCGCGCCATCCCCGATCCTGACCAGATCCATCCTGGGCCCAAGATCGGTGCGTGCGCCCTGCTTGCCTGGCCAAGAAGGCCTATGCACCGATCCTGGGGCCATGATGGGCTCAGGATCGGTGCGGGTGTGTGGTTGACGCCCTCCGATGCCCCGGCTGCAAGAGGAGGATGAACATGAAAATTCGCTTCGGATCTTTAGGCGCTGGCGAAGTCCTCGCAGGCTCATGCTCTCACAAGAAGTTGGGCGACAAGAGAAATTGGCATCAGAGGTGTAGGGCCTCGCAGGATGGGCCTCACAGGCGCGGAGCGTGGATGCAGCGAGGGCGAATGCTGCATTGGCAGCACAAAAATATCCGTGTGCGCCGAAGAGGGAGGCAAGGAAGAGGGAGATGTGCATCGTAGCCCGAGGCATGTGCGCACGACGAGGGGCCAGGGAACTCATTCAAAGAAGAAGAGGAGCCATGATATCTCTTTTTTTGCATGCACGTCATCAGAAATCAGTTCAACTCCGTGGACCTGTCCCAGGGTGCTTTCTGACACGGGATTCGAAGTGAGCCTTGCAACTCAAAACTTGAAGCTTCAACCTTAAAGCTGGTGAGCCACAGTCAAGCATGCACATTTGCGACGAAGGAAACAAAAAAAGAGGACGCGCCATCGGAGTGGCTGTGAGACAAGCGCATGGACAGAGGACTGGTCAAGTCGTCGGTCGCTCAGCTGTGCCCCCTGACCCATGGTCAATCAGTCCCCCACCCCCTCCCCTAATGCGGTGCGACTGTACTGCACAACGAGGAGGAGGCATGGCTCTGGCTGTGCAACTTTGGCCAAGCCAGGGCCCTTCCATGCGCTTCCTGCGATGTGCAGACCGCGGTTCGCAGCAAATCGTATGCGCCACGAGGACGATGCTGAAAATTTGCTGGCCGTCATCTCCTCTTGATCACAGCAGCAAATACTCCTCTGTTCGAAACCACGCCCGGCCCCGGCAACCTCCCGCCTTGACATCTGATGTACAGTGGGAACAACCTCGCGCGCGGCATCCGTGAGCCCCAAAATCTGCAGGAGGTCTGGGTCCGGGCCAGCGACGCCGCGAGGGCCCCCCGCGACTCCTCCGCCGTGCGGACACGGCAGAGGAGGAGCCAATCAATCCTTAGAATCTGTGCAACACGGCCTGCACCGCGTCGGTCGCAAGCCGCGACCGAGGCCGTGACCTCGCCAACCAGAAGAGAACTGGAGGGGAAAGCAGCTCCTCCCGCGGCGAAAAAGGCGGCGATAGGCCGTGGGGCCACGATGAAGGGGGTCGCGTCCGCGACGGCTGGCGCAGAGCTGTAGGCCCGCGGGGGCCTGCAGAGCAGGGCCCCCGCGCCATGATTAATCAGCATCCTCCTGCTGCCGCCGCCCTCTCTTCTCGCCCCGCCCCCTCTAGTACATGGGCCCGCGGGCCGCGCCACAATGGCGCCCAATGCAGTGGCCCAAGCCTTGACACTGCCTCGCGGGCGCCTGCGTGGACGAATCCCGCACTTGCCCTGCGAGGGCAGCCTGATATGATATCTTGTCCTGCGAAAAAGAGCCATGATATCTTGGAGATTTCGTGGCCCCAGCCATGATACCACATCCCCCTAGGCCTCACCCCCCTCCTGGACGCCCCCGAGGGATGGATCGCCCTGGCGTGTTTCGCCAGGCCGCAGAAAAGCTCACGGCAGGAGAGAGATTGTTTGTTATCCTCTGGCGCGTAACGGTCGTTACCCGGGCCAACCCCTTCCCCAACTGAGGAAACGGACACGATCGTACCTGGGGGGGGGCTGGACCCCCTCATTATGCTGGTGCTTGCGTGCATGCTCTGGCGATCGGCGCGCATCCCCGCCCCGACGTGTCCTGCCCCGCCCAAGCGTCACCGCTACCCGCCCTGCCCCTCCGGGTAACGACCGTCACTGGAAATCATACGGAACCATCTCGAAGGACCTCCTCCTCCTCCTCCTCCTCCTCCTCCTCCTCCTCCTCCTCCTCCTCCTCCTCCTCCTGTGCAGGGACAGGGGCGAGAGAGGCGAAAGGGGAGATTGAGGGCCAGCAAACTGGCAGAGCTCACAAGGTTTGGGAACTCCGCGCGGGGCTCTCGGGCGGGCCCGAGGACCGCCCACGCTCCGCCGCGCAAGGGAGGCGGTATGGCAAGGGGGGAGGGAAGCCCTGACCAGGCCAAGGAGGAGGGAGGAGGAGGAGGAGGAGGAGGAGGAGGCGGAGGAGGAGGAGGAGGAGGAGGAGGAGGAGGAGGGAGCGATCCAAGCTTGGTCAGGGCCTTTCCTTGAGGGGACTCACCCCTGACCAACCCTTGGGAGCCCCCTGCTTCAGAAGAAGAAGAAGAAACCAGCATGAATCATGAACACGAACTGTCGAAGCTCCGTGCGGATTTCTTGGATCGGCGCTGGAACCCCCTCCCGGGAGCGCGGAGCGCGCCAGGGGCAGCGCCGGAGGCGCCGCAACGGGTGCCCAGCGCCGATCCAAGAAATCTGCGCGAAACTCCGAAAGTTCATGATCGTGCCGTTCTTTCCCCATCCTTGCCAGCTTGGTCAGGGCCTCTGCCCCCGGACGCTCCAGCGCCGGCCCCGAGAGGCCCGCGCGGGCCTCCAAAAATGTGTGTTCGTGCCGCTGCTCGCTCGCCGGGGAGGGGCGCCCCGGCGGGAAGATCCCTCGCGGGAGATGGCTGGGCTTAGGTCGGGCATGTCCTCCTTCAGGCGGATTTTGGCTGAAAAATGATATCCAAAACATATTCAAAAATGCAAAAAAAAAAAAAAAAAAAAAAAAATACCCCAAAATGATCGACAAATCGTCCCCAGGCTATGTTTCGACTATTTTTGAGGATTCCCCCTGTAGAGGGACAGGCCCGACTTAAGGCTGGGCGGCTCGACGGGGCGTCGGTCGTCTCACGGGTCTCCGACACATCGGGCCAGCAGCGACAGGAGTCTCAGTGGCATCCAGAGGGCGCAGGTGGCCCCAAAGGTGGCGACAGGTCAGAGAGGGACGGAGGGAGGACCGGAGGGAGGGAGGGAAGGGAGAAGGGAGGAGGGAGGAGGGAGGATGAAATAGGTAGGATGTCGAATGGAGGATGGAGGACGAGAAAGAGGAAGGAGGAGGAGGAGGAGCAGCAGCAGCAGACGCAGAATGAAAAGCAGCAGGAGCAGGACAAGAGCGACAAAGACGAGGACGAGGAGTATTAGGCGAAAAAAATTAGCCTGGCGAAGGACCCAACCATATGCAGTTGTGAATGCCGCAATTGTGCTGGGTGGTGGCGGACGCATGCGGGCGGTGCCACTGGGACCTTCGGTGGAGCTACTGGGACCTTCGGTCGAGCGCCCTATGGGGCCACGAAACGCTGTACTGGGTGGGTGAAACGCAGGCAGGGAGCAAGGGCTGTGCAGGGTGGTGGCGGACGCATGCGGGCGGTGCCGCTGAGACCTTTGGTGGAGCTCCCTGTAGGGCTACGAAGCGCTGTTCTGGGTGGGTGAAGTGCAGGGAACAAGGGCTGTGCTGGGTGGTGGCGGACGCAAGCGGGCAGTACCACTGGGACCTTTGGTGGAGCCCCCTATGGGGCCACGAAGCGTGCGAGGGGTGTGCCGGAATGGGGTGTGGAACCGCATGCCAGCGCAGCCACTGGGGCCTTCGGTGGAGCTCCCTATGG
Organism: Prorocentrum cordatum; assembly: GCA_963575745.1. Taxonomy (NCBI): domain Eukaryota; class Dinophyceae; order Prorocentrales; family Prorocentraceae; genus Prorocentrum; species Prorocentrum cordatum. The sequence goes on along the minus strand of CAUYUJ010019405.1, from coordinate 421,941 downwards.
AGCTACGAAACGTGTGAGGGGTGTGCCGAAATGGGGGGTGGAACCGCATGCGAGCGCAGCCACTGCGGCGTTCGGTGGAACTCCCTATGGGGCCACGAGACGTGTGAAGGGCGTGCCGAAAAAGGGGGTGGAACCGCATGCGAGCGCAGCCACTGGGGCCTTCGGTGGAGCTCTCTATGGGGCCGCGAACCGTGTGAGGGGTGTGCCGAAATGGGGGGGGGAACCACATGCGAGCGCAGCCACTGGGGCGTTCGGTGGAGCTCCCCCCACGAAGCGTGTGAGGGGTGTGCCGAAATGGGGGGTTCTTTCGCCTGTTCCTCTTCTCCCTGTTCCTTTCGCCTACAAGGCCTTGACATTCGCTTTCGGCAGCCAAGACGGCAAGCCAGCACGGCAGACCACAGGAGCATAGCAGACTACAGCATGTTGTTGATGATGATGAAGAAGAAGAAGAAGACGAATAAGAAGAAGGGTATGATGATGGTGACGATGATGATAGTGACGATGCTGAAGCTGATGATGCTGACAATGATGATCGTGGCCATCTGATGGTGATGAAGATGATGGACTTCTCGGGGCGCGCTTGGGCGATCTTGCGGTCCTCTGGGAGGGCATCGACCTGCTGGACGCTGGGGCTGCGCAGCTCCGCGTGGCGCAGCACGGCCCGAGGCTCGGCGCAAAGTCCGCGGCTCCCGAGGCGGGCGCCTTCGGTGGTGCCTCAGGGGAACGGCTGGACGATGAGCCTGACGAGAACGTGTGCGCCCTTCTGGCAGGCGCGGAGGCGGCGGGCCCGCTTCCTGAACTGCACGCCGGTGCGCTGTATGCTGTGGACCTGGAGAAGGCCCTCTCGGGACCGCGGTTGGCGCCGGGCGTGTGGGCCAAGCCGCACAGACGGTGTCCTTCCTTTCGGGCCTGGCGGCGGGCTGGCACCTGGCCGAGCGCGAGCCTCCGCTGCCGCCTGGCACGCGCTGCACATGTGGTGCCGTTGTCCTCTCGGCCCCGCCGCTGGCCCCCGAGGTGCCCCTGGCGGCGTGGCAGGCGGAGTGCGCCCTGGAGCCGCCGCCGCGCCCAGCGCTTCTGGAGTGCAGGACAGGCTCAGGTGCGTCTGGTGAGGGCTCCGACGTAGACGACGTGTTCCTTGACGGAGAGGCCGACGCGGACACCTCGTGCTCGGTCGGGGAGCCGCCAGACGCCGTACCTGTGGGAAGTGTGGCAGCCGCCGCTGCCGCGTACCTCGCCGCCTGTCCGCAGGCCCTCCTCAGCGGGGGCAGCGGCGGCAGGGCTCGCTGCGAGGTCGCGGCAGGGGCCTGGTGGCGAGCGAGAACCGCTGTCGCCCGCGCTTGGCTCACCGCTGGTGCTGCGACGGTGCAGGAGGGCGGCGCTGCGGGCTCGGCCGCCCCGCCGCCGCCGCTGCTCGGCGAGATCGTGCCCGCCGGTGGGCAGGTCGTGCGGGCCGAGTGCCCGCTGCCGGGGTGTGCTGCCGGCGCCGAGGCTCCGCCGCCTCTGCGGAGAGTCCGCTTCGCAGATGCCCGGCACGTTTTCGAGATCGGGAGCTGCTTGGGCATGCGTGGTGCCCTTCAGCGGCCGAGCGCGCCAGGGTTTCTGGGCCCCGCCTGGACGCGCCACGCAAAAGCCGTCGACCTGATGCACATGATCGAGGGCGACTCCTTTGGCCTCAGGATTCCTCCCACTCGGAGGCCGGAGCGACATAGGGCGAGATTCGCGGACGAGTCCCGTCTGGTCGAGGCCCTTCCGCCAGGGATGTCCGTGGAGCGTGCCAGAGAGATCGATCGCCTTCTCAGATTGTGCGGTGGACAGTGTGAATTCCCCTCGTCTGGAGATTGTTTGGCAACCCGCGATTCACAGTTTCCATGTGTTGAAAACCTCCCCAGCGAAATCGCCATGCTCGGCCGCATTGAGGGCACTTTCGGGGGGCCATCTTGGGGCCCGTTCTGCTTTTGGGGGGCCGTACTGATGCCCTCAATAATGATTCCAAGACGGCGTTAGACGCATGGATTATTTGGTGGTTGCTCGGCCGTGTTGAGGGCGCTCTTCGGGCATAGTCTGCCGAACTCCTCGTCTTGGTCTGCCCTGCTCCTCGCCTTGATCCGCCCTCCCTTCGGTCGTCTTGAGGGCGCTCTTGGGGCCTGGTCTGCCGTGCTCCTCGTCTTGGTCTGCCGTGTTCCTCGTCTTGGTATGCCGTGCTCCGCTCGGTATCAAGCTGATGCTGCGAACATCTCAGTCGTGTGAGGATGTAGCAGGCGAAATGCTCATCTTTGCAATCCGCCACCGAACACTCCCGTGCAATCTGCCACCCTATGTTTCGCGGCGCGCGCGGATCTTCGATAACGTCTTACATCTACAACTTCGTCCACAACGTCCAGCTCGCCTCTCGTACCTCGGAAACGCTTCCCGTCATCCGCCAGCGAGATCCCAAGTGCAGCGTGAGCAATTCGTAAAGAAACCTTAAGCTTAAGTCATTGCTGTATGTTTGACGTCTCACATTTTTACACCAACAACAAAGCGCCAGAGGCGCTTCCCGTCATGCCAAGGGCTGCCAGGCAGGGTTTCTGCAGTCTTGTAAGGAAACCCCCACCCGCTCCAGCAGCACACACACCTGACTGCATTGCCCCTATTCCCAGGAGGTCCCTGGGCGGCCATGGCGCCCCCATGGGACTCCAAAGCGCCCATGACGGCCCAGGAAGCCCGCCGTGGCCGCCCAAGAAGCCTCCAAGACAGGCCGAGCGCTCCAAGACGCCCAAGATGGCAGATGACCCCAAGACGGCCCAAGAGGCCCCAAAGAAGCCCTCAGGGCGCTCCAAAAGAACATCCAAGAGGGCCCACAGAGGCAAATAATACTGAATTACATGCATGTTTTTTAGCGGTGATTACTTCTCTCTACTGCACTCGCTGGTCTAAGCGACTCGGATCCGAGATGGGAAGACAGAGCGGAGTTCGAACTCCGCAGTTAAACTTCACACATCATCCAGGCATGTACCGCTCCTCTCCAAAAGGGGTTGGGCGGGAGGGGAGCCCAGACGACTACTGAGTGACACGATGAGGTGATGAGACCGACATCCCAAAATCCGCTAAGTCATTAATGTGCACGCACCCCCATGACTTACATGCATATTTTTTAGCGGTGATTACTTCTCTCTACTGCACTCGCTGGTCTAAGCGACTCGGATCCGAGATGGGAAGACAGAGCGGAGTTCGAACTCCGCAGTTAAACTTCACACATCATCCCGAATCAGAAAACCCAAAACAGGTTCTGTTCTCACACTGATAAGTATAGAGCACGAGGGACAGCTAACAGCGTGAACGCCAGGGCTCTCTGGAACCTCTTTGGGATCTGGTGGGCGGGGCGAAGCGAAAAGAGGTGGGGCTGGTGGCTGTCACGGGAACGCTTGCCAAGGCACGCGAGGCCTAGGCGAGAACAGTCGGCAGACTGTATATTGAGAATGTACGAGACAATCGGAAATCTGCCACGACCTCCATATCTGCACATGTGCGAAACCTGACAGAGAGCACCCTCTAATTCGTTAAACGCTCGGCCGACGTCTAAACTTAGCTTGGCATGGCACACAATCATAACTGGGAGCCTCAACTTTACAGCAAGGGTGATCAACGAACGAGCTCGCATTATCGTGTCCGAATCGGTTACTGAGACAAACAAGGCAGCAATGCGCGACTCCTGAAAATCACGGCGCAGCGCGAGCAAGGACCCAAGCGACAGATCCCGCTCGGCCAGGCTCCTGGTCAAGAAACCCTGCCGCGTGACATGGTGCGGCTGCAGGAAAGCGTCGCCGACCATCAGCACGAAGAGACGACGCTCCCCTAACGGGAGGTGGAAGCGGGCCTGGGCACCGTGAGGCCGTGCAGCAAGATCTCCACGAATCTCTCCTCGCACCGCTCGGCGTGGCTCTGGCGCCAGGCCGGGTGGCGGGCCCAAGTGCTGGCCAGGCGAGCTCCCTTCTCGTACCGCACCACCGACCGATCGGCCTTCCAGCCGCCCCTCTTCTTGACTTCGACCAGGGTACGCCTGCGGGACGCCATGTCCGCGCTGGCGCCGCTGTGCCGAGCCTGGTACACCACCAGAACGAAGCCGAGGTCCTTGGCGACTTTCGCCACTGTCGCCGCCAGCTTCGGGTAGGTGAACGACCACACCCGACGGCCCGCAGGCAAGCTCTTCAGCGTCGTGAGCATCGGAGCGAGGCGGGACCACCAGGCGTGGTCGAGCTCGATAGTCACGTCGAACTCCTTCGCCTTGGACGGGACCCCCTCGGGTTCGGGGTTGAGCTGGACCGTCCAGAAGGTCGACACCCGCGACGGCGGGTACAGGTACTCGGGCTTCAGGGCCATCAGCTGGATGGGCCTGGCGTAGGTGCTCCACATCAGGCAGATGAACAGCGCCATGTCGAAGCGGCCCAGCAGCACCAGCCCGTTCACGATGGCACACCAGCTGGGCCACGCCTCGGGCAAACGAGATGTGGACGGGCAGAGGTTCTGCCAGCCCTTGAGCGCCCTCCAGCTGCGTGACAAGGTGTGGGGTCCGTTCTTGCCCACTCTCGGCTGGCCGTGAACCACGCCAGCGATCAGCTTCACCCCGCGAGCAGCCGAGACGCCCCGACGGATCTGCTGGTCCATGTAGCTCACCAGCAGGTCGTCCAGGTCCGTGATCGGGATGCTGGTCAGCTTCTCGGCATTCGCGAACGTCCTGAACGCAGCCACCTCTTGGGCGTACTGGGCCTCCGTCCTCGGCCTTACGGCGGCGTGTTCTCCCGCCGTGAGGTGGGCGAAGTCTGGCAGCGTCCTGGCCGACAGGAGGGTCTCGAGGGCCTTCTTGGCCCGCGGCGGAGGCGTACGAGTACGAATGGTCGTACCTGGCCCTGGCTCGGCCTCGGGCTCGCTCTCCGAGCTCGAGGGAGCCTCCGTGTCCAGTCCACGCTGTTGGCGGCGCCGCAGCTCCGACAGCAGCTGCACGACCTCGTCGTCCGAGATCTCCCAAAGGCCCGCCGCCGTCTTCAGCGCCCTGGCCCCCGCCTCGCCGTTCGCCCACGGAACACGGGAAGTGCGCGGCCGTGAGACGGATGCGACCTCCGTCGACGGGAGCCGACGCTTCCTCACAGGATCCGCCAATGCGACATCGCTGCGAGGCTGAGAGGAAACCAAAGTGCGGGTGCTCTTGGATGTAGTCGCTTTCGGATGATTCATGGAAGTCAGGTTGAGCCAAAACGGCTACGGAAGAAGGACCGAGGCGAGAGCCAGCGGAAGAGGGCGTCCTCTCTTCCAAGCCCCCCTGAGGCTCGTCGCCAGCACAGGGCTCCACCCGAGAGGGGCTCGCAGCAACAGGCGGAAAACCGTCATGGGGGGCGTGCCCTATCGGATCGGGGTGGTCTTTTCCATCAACCTCCTTTGACAAAAAATGAGACTTGGGCTGAGAGAGACGGGACGGGGCATCAGCAGGATTCTTTTCGGACGGCACCCACCGAACCGAGAGACGAACGTTGCGGCTGAGACACCACGCGGCCATCCTACTCAGGATGACGAGAACTTTGAAGTTCCGACACCTCCACCTGCCCACTGAGAGCACCAGGCCGAGATTGTCGGCAAAAAGAACCTGGCGAATGTTGCGGCCAAAACGTGTGCGGGTCACGCGCTCGAGCCCGCGGAGCAGCGCCCGAGCCTCCAGCACCAAGATGTCCTCCTCGCCCGAGAACGGCCAGCCGCCGATGGTCCTCCAAGACGTGCTCTCCAGCATGGGCGAGGGCACCTCCGCAAAGGTGGGGTCGGCCATCAGGCCGCTCGTCCCGCAGGCGTCCCACAGGTCGGCAGGCTCGGCAGGTACAGAGGTCGCCGCCTGGGCCTCTCCAAGAGCGGCGGCCCGAGCGGCGACGTGGTCGGGGTCGAGGTAGCGATCACGTTCACGAACACGACCCACTGCCGCAGCCTCGTCGGCACCAACCCAGCGGCTGCAAAGCCCGTAGCCCCACTCGGAGGCGTCCGAGGCCACGATCATGGGGTTCCAGTCCGCCTCCCAGTCGGACACGAGCAGGACCATGAGCCCAGCGAACGCGCGTAGCTCGTCCGCGGCCGACGGCCAGAGGGCGACGGGCTGGTCGTAGTGAGCCCTGATGAAAGGGTAGACGGTGGTGAACACCGACAGCGTCTCGCGCCGCAGCAGGCCGCAGAAGGTGGCGTGGCCGAGGATGGCCTCCACCTGCTGCCCCGTCACCCGCCGGCGGCTGGTGAGAGCCAGGATGGTCCCTCGCACCCTCCAGAAGCGCTTGGCGGTGAGGCGGGTGTGCCGCCTGCGGCCGTCCAGCAGAACGCCCAGCGCCTCCACCCCCTCGTCGGAGACGCCGACCTCGTGCACCGCCAGGCCGCGAGACTCGAACGCCGAGACCACGTCCTCGAGCTTCGAGGCCACGATGCGGCCGTCGGCGCCGAACACCCCGACGTTGTCCACGTAGATGTAGTGGCGCGTCGCAGTGGCGCCCGCGCCCCGCAGCGAGAGCACGAGCGGCTGGCCACGGTCGCGTAGAGGCTCGGCTCGAGGAAGAACCTGGCTGGCGGCCTCCTCGTCGATGTCCTGGGCGAAAAAGAGGCTCCAGGCGAAGCCCATGGGGAGGCAGCTCGGCATCGGCGTGACCCAGTCGTCGGGCGCGAGGGGGCCGTCCTCGCAGGAAGTCAGCCCCACGTCTCGAGCTCGCACACGGGGCAGGCCGAACCAGCGAGACAGCCACATTGGTTTGCCCATCCTGTGGAACGCGTCCTGCACGTCAGCTGTGCCACAGTAGAGAGATGAAAAGTCTTGGTCGTCGGGAAGCTCGACCTCTATACGGCCTAGGCCCTCGGCCGTCAAAAGGTCGACGCGCGGCGGCGGTCGAAACCACCGATTGGTCCGCCGCGCGTCGAGGATAAGTCGGAGCTTCCCACTCTTTTTTTCGAACGAAGAAAAGTCCTGTGCGCTCATGCGCCCACTTGCCGAAGACTAGCATGTTCCTGGCCTTCAGGTCGCGCACGAAGCGGGCGTAGAGCGTCGGGTTGCTGGCGAGCTGGGGATCAACATAACATCGATCAGCATCGCCAGCCAACGTGTCACTAGCACTGGGATCGAGCATGCGCTCTCCTGCACCCTCCAGGTATGCACGGCCACGATCCCCCACCAGGTCGAAGACGGACGTCACCGCATCTCGCTTCTCAGGCAGGGAGACCCGACCTCGCTGGTACGGCGCGAGCGTAGTCATAGAGGCGTCCATCCTGTAGCCAGACGCCTTGTCACAGAGCAGCTCCCGAAGGGCCACTTCTGGCGGCAAGTAGTACTCATGGCCACCGTCGCGCACCTGGAGCGCAGCCAACTGCTCCACGTAGGACAGCACCTCGTCACGCTCGCGGGTCACCTGGCACTGGCCGAGCTCCGAAACATGTTGAGGCCGCCCGCGGAGACCAGGAAGTCGGTGGTCATCGGTCTTAGCAAGCCAATTAAGTGCATTCGAAGCGCCCTCGACGAGTTGCCGCACGTGGTCACGTCTGCGGTATCTCTTCGACCGACGCCCTCCCGAAGTCGGCGCAGACTCCAAAGGCGGCAGCGCGATCGGGAACTGGTCAAAAAGCTTGGGGCGTCCTCCCGCCCGAAAATCCCCCACTCTCAGCGGGCCGCGGCATGGAGGGCCAATCCGCGACCCGTCGTCTAGGTCACCCGCCATCAGGGGCCGCCGCATCGCCTCTGCCGCGGCCCCCCCGTCCTGCCCCAGCACCGCGGCCACGGCCGCCGTCACCACGGCCCGCAGCGCCCGACGGGGCGGCGCTCGGGTCGGCGCCTTCCGCGGGCCGCGGACGGCGCAAACGAGCCTGCTCCAGCTCGTTCTGGTCCTTCACCTTGGCCAGGCCCCACTTGCGCAAGGCGGGGGCAATGGCGTCGATCGAGTTGGCCTCGCCCTCGCAGACGCCTGCCATCTTCCAGCTGGGGACCCCCCCGCCTGTCGCGTAGGCGTCGATCACCCCGCAGATGCGTCTCGTCAGCTTCTCGATGCCCGCGGAGGCACCCAAGTTGAGCTGGTCGTATTCGCCGAACAACTTCAGGCCCTCCGTGAGGTTCGTCATCTCGTGGTAGACCCTGTCCGTCTTGCTGATGCCGTGGTCCCGCGCGAAGCCCTGCCACCAGCGCCGCGGGTCCCCGCCGTACCGCTCGATGAACCGAGCGAGGTGGAGCGTGCCAGGCGGGCCCTGCACCTCCACGGCCGCGATGGGCTCCTCGCGGCTCTCCTGCACGGCCCTCTTGAAGGACTTGAAACGGTTCCCAGACTCGTCGTAGTCGACCCACAAGGTCCTGACGTCGTCGTCGACCTCGACGGGGGGAGTCTTCGTGCCGCCGATCGCCAAGGCTCCAGCAGGCGGCTCAGCATCAGTCGACTTGTAGCGAGCCTTTAGGCGGGCAACGAAGTCGACGCACTTGCTGGACGGCACCGAGCGAATCCTCAAGAACCCGCCGTGCCGATGCACCAACCCGTCGTGGCTGGTGATGGCGACGTCGCCAGGCCTCAACGTGACCTCCAGCCCGGGGGTCTCGTGCTCGACGGAGCTCTCGCACACAATCCAGACACGACCCTCGGCGGGCTCCTCGCGCGCACGCAGGGGACCGAAGGGGTCCTCGGTAGCGTCGCGCACAGCGCCCAGGCCGACCGCGCCAGCGGGCCCCGCGGGAGCCCCAGCGCCGTCGACATCGCCGTCCACGGCCGCGAGGCGGCCAGCGGCGGCCGCGCCTCCAGGGGCCTCGGGCCCCCCCGCAGGCCAGGGCGCGGGAGCGCCCAGGCGGAGCCGCCTGCCCACGCCAGCCAGCGCCTTGCGAGAGCCCGCGTGGTCGATGTAGTGAGTCATCGACAGCGGCTCCTCACCAGCGGCCCTGATCTGCTCGACCTGGGCCCTGGCCCAGTCCACGATCTGCTGGCTGCTTGGATAGCGGTCTCCAGCAAAGCGGTAAAATTTACCTCGCAGGCCAGCTGGACAATTCCCCATGTCGTCCAGGAGGACGATGGCCTCGCCTTCGCCGCCCTCCATGGTCATGTCTTCGTCGTATTTGTCGTGGTCGGGCGTCAGCGCCTCCCAGCGACTCACTCGGCCGAGTGGGTCGCGAGCGCACGGGCCGAGGACCACCCTCTCGTGGTAGAGGTCCTCTCCTGGGTATCTGACCGCCACGAGGCGGCCAGGGAGGAGCTCATTCAAGAACTCCCGCACCGTAAGACGCTCGCCTGTGGCCCCGAGGCGCACGGCCCGCGGCGCCAGCGCGAGCGCCATCCCGCCGACAGCAGTAGCACTTGCCGAAGAAGGTCACCCAGTAGATGAACTGCCCGAAGCCGAAGAAGCCCACGCCGCCCGCGAACAGGGCGAAGTCCCTCGCCCCGCTGTTGCACTGAACCTCGCACACGCAGCGATCAGCGGCGAGCTGCTGCGCGATCTCCTCCACGATGCCAGGGTGGACCCAGCTCACAGGGCAGACAGCGTCGTCCCGCGCAGGCGGGGCGGGAGGCGGTGCCAGAGCCTCCGAGCGGCACCAGTCGGCGTCGCCGCCGTCCCAGGGCGGCCGCCGCGCGAAATGGTCCCGCACCACGAAGGTTAGGAAGGCGAGGAACGCCCCCGCCACACCCTGCATGCGGCGAAAACTCTCGAGCCCAGACGACTACTGAGTGACACGATGAGGTGATGACACCGACGTCCCAAAATCCGCTAAGTCATTAATGTGCACGCACCCCCATGACTTTCTCTATGCTGTTTACATGCGTTTCACGTGATCGCCTTTTCAAGCTTCCGACGCTCCAAGACGGCCCAAGGGGGCCCCGAGACCGCCCCAAGACGGCACAACCAGAGGCTCCCAAGAGGGCCCCAAAACAGCCCAAGAGGTACCCAAACGGTCCAAGAGGCGCCCGAGACAGCCCAAGGGAGCCCCAAGACGGCCCCAAGAGGAGCCCAAGAAGGGAAACACAAGCCGACAATTCCAGTTTTCCGCCCAGAAAGGCGCCCAGGAGGCCCCGAGAGGCGCCCGGGAGGCCCCGAGGGGCCCCCAAGGGACCCCCAACTGGCCCAAAAGATACCCAAAAGAGCCCCCAAAGAGGCCTCCAGGCGGCCCCCAAGAGACCTCAAAACTGCCTCCAACAGGCGTCCGAGAGGCCTCCCACGATATCCCAGCGAACATCCAGGATACCCATAATCAGCAACCCAAGCACGGTGGCGGGACTGACCGTAGGCAGCTGGATATCTTGGCAAAGGACCCAACCAGGTGCAGGTGTGAGAACCGCAAGGAGGTGGGGAAAAAAGAGGAAAAGGGGTTCCCTGCGGCGCCACGACACGTGTGAGCGACGTGCCGAAACGGGCGGGGCGGCGACATGTGGGCCCTGTTGGAACTCCATACGATGCGAGGTAGGCCGCTTCTCACAGCTGCACATGGAGCGCGGCAAACGTGCCGACATGAGGCGGGACCGCCATGCGAACCCTGCCATTCGGGGCCTTCGCTGGGGCCACGAAACGTGCAAAAAGTGTGAAGCCTTCGTTGGGGTCTTCTTTGGGGTCCGAAATGGGCGCGGCACCGCCATGCGGACCCTGCCGCTGGGGCGGTCGGTGGGGATCCCTGCGGCGCCACTGACCTTGCAAGAGGCGTGCCGCCATGCGGACCCTGCCGCTGGGACGGTCATGGGAGCTCCGCATGAGGCCGCTGACCGTGTCAGGGGCGTGCCGAAATGGGCGCGTGCCGCCATGAGCCCCATATGGGACCACGAAACGCGCGAGGGGCGTAGCGACATGAGCGCGGCGCCGCCATGCGGACCCTGCCGCTGCGGCGTTCAATTGGATTCCACATGAGACCACGGAACGCGCGAGAAAAAATGCCGGAATAAGCGCGGTGCTGCTATGCGGACCCTGCCGCCAGGGCGTTCGGTAAAGATTCAGATGAGACCACGAAACGCGAGAGGGGTGTGCCGAAATAGAACGTCGACGCCACCCGGACCCTGGCAGTTGAGCCTGGGTTGGGGCTCCCTGTGGCCGCGAAACGTGTGAGCGGGTTGCCGAAATCAGACTGCGACGCCATGCGGACCCTGGAATGCGCGCCTCAGGTGGAGCTCCTCATGGGGCCACAAAACATGCGAGGGTCTGCCACAATGGGCTTGCGGAGAGCAGAGGCAGCGGTGCCCGAGAGGCCCCAGCTGCTTCGAGGCTCTGGTGGCTCCAGACAGCCGGGAAAGGGCAGGGCGCCAGCAGGCCACTCTGTAGCGAATGACTGGCTCCGCGCACGCCGCGGGGGCCAGAACCTCCGTGGCCGGGAAGCGCGACAGGAGAGCGCAGGAAGGAGCCGGGCTGGCAGGAAAGCCGCCACGGTCGAGGCCGCGCCTCCGCGGCGCTCGGCCTGAGCCACCGGAATCCCCCGCCGCGCCAACGGGCGCAAAGCTTGGCGGTGGCCACAGCGGCGGCTAAAAATCGCCAGGAGTTGGACTGGGCCCTCGCCCCCCCCCTCCTGACGCGACGCGCCAGGGGCAGACTCGGGGCAAACGCCACCATCAAGGACCCCAACTTTGTCCTTGCCACGCTGAGGGTGAACGCCTCTAAGAACGCGTTTCCACTTCGAAACTTGCCATTTGTCCATCTTCCCCGCGAACCTCTTTGAATGCAAATTAGAATGCAAAGGGGGGCAGCGCAGAGAGAAGAGGCACGGCGCAATACTCAGCATAGATCGGACCGAACAGCTAAAAGCCACGAGACAGAATTTGTTCGCAGCAACCTCTTCCAACTCAAGACCACGCTCTCCCCCGGAACACTTCCGAGGAGGGGGTCTCGGGGTGGTGCAAAGACGGAAGTCAACGCAACAAAAACGCTTTCCTTGTTGCCCTAAGACAGCGCGCACAGCGCCGCACTCCCCCAACCCACTCGAACGAACGCTCCAACTGAGACTTCCGAGTGGGCTCGGGCACTGGCACGCACTTCACGGTCCCTTCAGATTCGAGGGCAGGAAAAAACGGGATTATATGCGTGGTCAGTTCAAAGAATGCATCGACACACTCTACCTGCCTGCCCACTTCACTGAAGAGCCAGCTATCCATGGGGCGAAGCAAAACGGCCTCCATGGCACCTAGATCGGGCAGGTACTGGACAAGTCTCTGAAAATGCTCTTCCTCAAAAAGCTCTGGCTCTTGCAACGGTTGGTGGGTTTTGATCTTGACCGCGCGCTCAACGAACCGACAACATGGGTCAAGCCTAACCTGCAAGATGTGGCCCGCATAGGCCTGACGAAACGAGGCGTGCTCCTCGGAGCTGCGGTTAAACTGCCTCAAAACGTGAGAAAATATCAGAGTGGATGACCGATGGGCCGCTCAAGCACGCGACTGGGTCCGTGAATCCAAAACTATCCAAAGCTAGAGGGGGTTGTCCGAGAGGGGCACGAACGGGGCTCTCCATCTCGCACTGTTTGACACCGCTTTTGAAAACATTGCAACACCAAACTGCTCTGCTCAACTCTTCAACAACCTGCTTAGTACAGGAGCCGTCCACAAAAAATACACCCCTCAATGAGAGAGGAGCCATGGGGCGGGCCCAGTGAACCATTGCACGGACCAGGACACTTCCGTCAGCGGGGCCAGGGTAACGTCTCCAGGGCGCGGGATGCCTCCTCTGGCAACGGCGAAAACATGCTGCGATTGGCGATGGACGAATCGAGCCCTGTCAGCAGCTCGGGGCCCACGACTGCTTCACGCCCATCCTGGACCTTGGGGCACCTCCACAACCGATGCAAAGGAGTGCCCCTCATGCCACAGCCAAGCGGGCACTCTTCAGGGCGCCGGCATCCTCTCGAGCGCGCGTAAACTCGAACCCAAAAAAAAAACACAAATCAAGACAGTCTTCGAAATTGCTCGTCTGCGGGAGCGAGCGCCTCTTAGAAGCCAGATGTTTGAGGGCCGCGTCAGAGCGCGCCCGTTTGGAGCAGACAACTTTTCGCCGATCCGACGCCCCAACTGGCTTGGGACGGCGTCGAACGGCAGCTGCTTCGGCATCGCTGGCGACTTCGACGCAAGAGAGACCTCCAAACCTAAGTCGGCGACAAAAAAGGCAAAAGTAGGCATCGCCCGACCCGGTCGTTCCAGGGATTCCCCCGCGGCCGACCCAGGAATCTGGACCGCCCTCCAAGTCCTGGAAGGTCCCTGCCCAGAGTCCAGAGCTCCAACTTCCCCTACGCCACCCAATGGTCGAAGCTACCTGGACTCACCGAGCAGGTTCTCGCGCCAATCTTAAACAAATAGACCAGGGGCGGTCGCCAGCCTGAGGCGTCATAATAGACGTGAAGGAACGGCGAAGGCGGAGAAGCTCAGCGTCGGAGGCTCCGTGAATCTCCGCGGCGCAAGTCGAGGCAGGGAGCGGGCCAGAGACCCGAACCGAACGCGCCCCACGACCTACGCCGCTTGTGAGACGGCCAAGCCGATTCGGCCTGACTCGTGCATTACGCTGTCGAATCTTGACCCCAGCGGCGCAACATCTTGCCAGCGCTGTCGCCAGCGCCGACATTCGCGCGAGCAGGGGCAACTGGCCCAGCGAGCGCACCCCCGATCTGCGACTGAATTTCCAATCCAAGAGAGCGGCTCGAGACTAGCAAGGCGGCCTTGTCTTCGGCCAACGTCGCCGCGATATCCTCGCTCACCGCCCGCTTCATGTCCCTGGGCCCTTGGACAACCCCATCGGGGGGCACCCCCGTAGAAACCAACAGCGCGAACGCCGTCGGCACCGACGCAAAAACTGCAGCCCACGCAAGGGCGCCACGCGACGGAGCCCAGGCCCAGCAACGAGCTGGCCCGAATAGACGTCGCGGCGAAAAGGGAGCCTGCGACCGCGCCTCTCCGCGCACACAGGGCAACGCTCAGCGCGCCGCTCAAACTCACGCGCCTCGGGGCGCGGCGCCCCTGGCAGCCCTGGCAGGCGAGGCGGGCGACGCTGGCGCGGGGGCCATGCTTCTCGCGGCGCGCGAGCACCTGCTCGGTGGAAAGCGACTCATAGTACTCGAAGGAATCCCATAAGAGCGCGGCCGAGCACCGTCCAGCAGTAACCCCTCATTCGGAGAGGAGGGCCTGCCGCCGGACGGTGTCGGGCGCTCCCGTGCACTTCCCCGCCGCGAATGAAGGCCTCTTGCTGGCCCGCTCCCAGGCGATCGCCAGCAGTCGACGGATCCGCCCCCAATGGCGGCGGGGACCGCGCAAGACTCCGACGGGTCGGAATCCCCCAAGAAGTTCTGGCAGGAGCACCGAAACAACGACGAACATCTGAGACGGGGGAAGCGAGGAGACTCCCATGACATTACACATGAGCGAGAGGGCGCCAAGGGCCACGTCCGAGAGCTAACCAAGCTGCTGCATGCGAAACCCATCGGCGCTCACAGCAGACCTTTCCTTCTACTTTGGCTCGCAGCTCGAAGGGCGCCAATGCCGGTGAATTCCAACCCGGGGCTAGGTCTAAGATCCAAAAGAGGAGAAAGGGTCGGCAATCGCCCGCCACAGAGCCATGAACTCGGCCGTCTCCGCAGCCAAGATAGAAAGGGGGTCGCTGACAACATCCTGGCCGTGAGCCAAAACGGCAGTGGCCGACCAGACACGAAGGGGCGGGGCAACCTGGCGCACCCCCCCAGCCCCCCTTTGAACGGTGACCAGCCATTCGGCCCAAGAAGCCCGCCCTCTTATTCTGGCATAGACCACCGCCGACTCCACAGCGGCAGCGACCTTGGAAAGAAGCGCCTTAGCTGCCAGCTGCGCCCGCTGACTGAGGGCAGCGCCGCTCGCCGGCTCTTCAGTTCGGACGCCCGAAATGGGCGCGGAAAGCACGGGCACAATGCCCAACAACAAATGTTGTCCCAAACCAACAGCGGCCGCTGTTGGACAGGCGGCCTTCTGTCTTAAATGGACACAGGCCGCGGCGGCGCGGACAGCGAGCCCTGTTCAAAATGAACCAGAAACGCTGTTGAGCATTGTACCCATTGTTTCCGTGCGCATCTCGTTCGTGCAGAGTCAGATTCAGGAAAGAGCGCCGCTTGGCTTTCCCGCCCAGCCACCACCTGCTTCGGCACAAGTTAAGCTGGCGCAATCCGCTAAAAGCAAATGGCGCATAAGGCGAATACATCGAATCGCGCACACGTCGACACGCGCGCGTTCCTTAGCGTCGGCACCTACATGAATATTCAAACGACTTTTGGCGCGAAACCACGAAGGCCTATATTGGGGGAAACAACACCAATGCGATTCCAAAATTCGACATCAGCCGCGTCAGCCCAGAATTTTCTGGGCCCTGTCTCGTCCCTGAGTGGCGACGCCCTTCCCTGCCCCAGCAACTTGGATAGCCTGGCCCCCTCGCCCAGCTCGGCGCGCACCCGAGCGCGCGAGGGAGGTTGGACGCGAGGCGCGATCACTCGATCGAGGCCGATTCGCGGAGGCCTTCGAAAAGCCGCGGCCTCGAGGGAAGCGAGCCTCGGAAAATGAGCGAGCTCCGCGGGAGGACGGGGCGCGAGGTCGGACCCCCCATCGAGGGCGACCGATCTGGCCGCCTAGCCAAGGCCACGGCTGTCGAAAAAATCACCGCTCATCCCCATACCTCCAGTTGTCAAACAGCCGGGGTCGCAAGCAGTAGGAACGGTCCTCATGATGGCAAGAACCTTGGTCTTCACGAGGTTCGAAGCCCCCCAAAGAGAACCGACTACATGCGAAAGGGCTTTTGGGGGGCCCACACCTTTCTTAAAGATTCTGCTGGTCCCACCCCCACCCCCAGTTTGGCAATGCGGGAGGCCTTGCTCCGCAAATCCTCGCCTGCTTGATCCACTGGTACGGGGCCGACGGAGCCTGGTTCAGCGGCTGGCGGGCCAGCAGACGCTGCGCTCGCGGCTGCCTGCTGGCCTGGCTCGGAGGCAGCGTGAGCTGCGGCAGTAGGCCCTGCGCCATCCCCGCCAGCGGCTGACGCTGCGCCGTCAGCAGGGGGGTCGGCTCGCCCACACTTCGCTTTGAGACGCTCGAGCAGAACAGAGTGGGCAGAGTTTGCCTTGTCCGTCTGCTCCATTACTTGCCTGAACAAAGTTGTGGTCGTCCCACTGAGGCCTTTTTTTCTTCCGTGTGGCGGGCGAGGCAACGGGGGCTGCGACTGCCGCGTGTACCTGGCCAACCAACGATTTGTGCAACTGTTATGATGATGCCAAAATCGTCGCTTGACTGCGTTGGCCAGCTTCGCCTCGACTGAACGAATACTGGCGCACGCTGTCGCGATGCGCTGCTGAAGAGGAAGCTCTTGCGACGTTGCTTCCTTCTGATCAAGAACGGCCTGGCGTCAATCTGCACCAGCGACGTCCCCGAACTTGCGGAGCATGGAGACCAGACCCTCGAGCTCCTCGGTGGACATGTCTGTTGTACCTGCAGTTGAACCTTCCGTGGGCACGCCGCCGCGAGATGTGATACCGCCGTAGCCACCACCCCCGTGAGCATGACCATGAGCGTGACCACCAGCGCCATGATGCAGAGAAGTCCACAAACCTTGAGGCGGCACCAGCGGCAGAAACCCAGGGCCGACACGATCCTTCCCACGGTGCTTGCATACGGACGACAGCAGGCTGTTCTTCTTGCATGGAAAGAAGGCGCACGCCCACATGGAATTATTCTTCCCGCGTGGGTTCCCCCAGGTGTTGGCGAAGGAAGAAAAAGCGAGGGCGGTGTGCCAGGAGGACGCGCTCGCGAGGGCGAAGGGTGACTGCACAGAAACTCACCGCTGCGGAGACTGCAGTCCCCATGACTGCTGTTGTCTCGTCCACGGCGCTTCCTGGCGCCACGTGTCAACAGGAGATGATGCCATCGGCGAAGGACTCACTGAAGGAAAGGGATGCCCCACCAGGAGCTTAGAAAAATGCCGAAACACCTTGTCTGACCAGGCAGCGGGTGTCAAAAACTCTCGGGGCCGCGATTTCCCCCACGCCAGTAAGGCCAGCCCCTGTGCTAAAATACTACGGACTTGATCCAACATGGCTACGGACGCAGAGGCAGGGATGGGATAAGGGAGGAGAAACGAGAGGGGAGGAGGAGGAGGAGGAGGAGGAGGAGGAGGGAGGAGAAGAGGAGGAGGAGGAGGAGGAGGAGGAGGAGAGGAGGAGGGGAGGAGAGGAGAGGAGAGGAGAGGAGGAGAGGAGAGGAGAGGAGAGGAGAGGAGAGGAGAGGAGAGGAGGAGAGGAGAGGAGAGGAGAGGAGAGGAGAGGAGAGAGAGAGGAGAGGAGAGGAGAGGAGAGGAGAGAGGAGAGGAGAGGAGAGCAGAGGAGAAGAGGAGAAGAGGAGAGGAGAGGAGAGGAGAGGAGAGGAGAGGACAGGAGACGCGGGACGCTATCTCTCCACAACGAGGAGCCAACACCACAGGCTGGTTGGGAACAGCTCCTGAACGTTGGAAGGCTTCAGGCCCAGCATGTTCAGGTAGCTGATCATTTTCTTATGACCAATAGTGTCCCACTCCTCCTGGCTGATACTCCCCGAGTCGTCCAAGTCCGCCTCACAGCAGAGGTCCCT
Source organism: Prorocentrum cordatum (assembly GCA_963575745.1). Taxonomy (NCBI): domain Eukaryota; class Dinophyceae; order Prorocentrales; family Prorocentraceae; genus Prorocentrum; species Prorocentrum cordatum. The sequence continues at coordinate 404,395 of CAUYUJ010019405.1, read as the reverse complement.
CAGGTCGGCCTCGCGCTGCATCTCCTCCTCCATGTGTTCCCGTCCCATCTCCGCGCCCTCGCTGGACATGTTCTTCATTGCTCGGTCGATGAAGACACCGAGAATAATATTCATGACAGCGATCTGAATAAAGGCTATATCCGCCACCGTGCCCTCAGTACGAAGTGGAGTGTCCCAAGAGTCATGCAGTCCTGAGCGGTAGGGGTTGTTTACAGTTCTTGAGGGCTCAGACTCCAGGATTCCCATGCGCTTCTGGGCGCTGCCTGGGTTTGCCGCGTGGGCCGCCAGGACGATGGCTCCGCCCAAAACGACGAGATGAACCTCAAAGATCTCCTCCGGAACACCCAGGAGTGTACAAAAGCACTCCGAGACGGCCCCAGAAGGCCCAAGACTGGCCACGATGCCCTGCAAACGGCCCAAGAGAGCCCCAAGAGGAACTCCAAGAGACTCTCGAGAGACTAAAACCCCAGCCCCCTTTGGGACAAGTATGTTTCCAGCATGTTTATTTCTTGGGCCTTCATAGCGTCTGCGACGGGCCAGGAGGCCCCCAAGATCGCCCCAAGACGGCCCAAGAGGCCCCCAAGATCGCCTTAAGATGCCCCCAAGAGGTCCCCAAGACGGCCCCAGAGGGGCCCAAGAGAGGCCCCAGAGGGAGGGAACATGACCCCCGAGACAGCCAGCAGGCCCCCAGGGGGCCTCCCAAAGCCACAGGAGGCTCCCAAGAGGCCCAAATCAGGCCAAATCAGGCCCCAGGATGCCGGGAGGAGCCCCACAGAGGCCAAAAGACACCCCCAAAACTGCCTAGCTTCCGAGAGGCCTCCGAAGAGATCCCCCTATGGGCATCCAAGAGACCTCTGCCATAAGAACTGAGCATGGTGGCGGGATCGGCCGAAGGCCATTAGATAGATGACAAACGCAATCTTGTTCAGGTCACCAGTCTGCTCCAGAACCAGATAATGCTCAACCCAGTCCTGGCCGGAGGAGCTAGCCATGAAGAGTGTAATCATCGACCTGCCAACGGAGGGGAACAGGGCCAAGATCTGTCCTCTCAACGTGGGGTCCACGCCATCACCCTGCTCCTCGCAAAAGGTGGCCATTCGCTGCACAAACGCGATCGAAAACATCAGGAGGATGAAGAAGAGCATCACGATGCTCCAGAAAAGGGTGACCATCGTGGATCGGAGCCCCCTGGAGATGTCGCGCAGCGGCTTCACCAGAGAAAACACCCGCACCAGGCGAAGGACCCTGACCACCCGCAGTAGCCGCACCGTCCGCAGCCAGGAGATGTTCATGTCCGAACCTACCACGTCGATGACGTTCCACAGGGACGAAAACAACAGGAACATGTCGAAGATGTTCAGCTTCCAGTTTATATCGTAGAAGTAGTAAGAGCGGTAACAAGAGATCTTGATCAAGAACTCCAGCGCGTAGAACACGAGGAAGGTTATCTCGGCCAACATGACCCAGACTGGAATGTGGCCTCCAGAGCTGATCTCGAAGTCCACCGAATATATCATGGCGAAACAACTCGCGATAATGACCGAGTTGATGATAAAACTGAACAGCCTGCTATCGACCACCGTCTGCAGCCAACCCGGGCGGGGAGGAGCCTCCACCCTCCCCAGCGTGTCCCACATGTCATCCAGCCACTCCAGCCAACTCTGGTCACCCTTGCCGGCATACTTCAGCGCCCAGCTCAGGAACGACACCTTCCTGTCGACGGCCCTCGGAGACAGGTCGGCCGTGGTCGCCTTCTGGACGAAGGAGACCGACCTGTCCATGGAGCTCACCGACTCGACGGAGGGGAAGGTCCGGATCTTCCGGACGGACCGCGTAGGCACGGGCACCACGCACAGGCGGGTGGGCTCCGTGGAGCTGCTCTGCATCGTCGCACCCGCCTCTGGCCCTGGACGCCCCGCGAGCCTGAGGGGCAACGAGAGGGGGGCACTGGCACAGGGGGGGAGAAACATCGACCTGGAATCGGCAATGCACCGCCGATGGATCGGCGTTAGGCCCCCGATAGTGAATCCACACGTGCCTGGGCAGGTTTGGGCTATCGGGCCCTTACCGGCGATCCAGGGGCGAGTGGGGCCGATGCATTCCCCCCTGTGCCTATCCCTCCAATCGTTGCCCCCGAGAGCCTCGGGAGGGCCAGGCGAGCCCGCGGGCTCTGAGGAGGCGTCACGTCCTTGGCCGGCTCGACCGACACCGTCGGCACTCCGGACGGGAGGGCGATGGCGGACTCGCCCGAGTCGCTCCGCTCGTGCAGCTCGCGGCGCTCTCTGGCCGGAGCCCGCGGAGCTCACGCGCTGAAGGACGCCGCGCTGAACCTCCTCGCGAGACCGTGCTCGTCCACGCACGAGCTCGCGGCGCTCGCGCGCGGCACCCAGATCCCGGCCTGGGCGCGCAGCGAGCCCAGCGAGCCGCTGGCCAGGCTGGCGCGCTGCGACGGGCTCGCGCGGCGGGGCAGGCCCGCGTGAAGGCTCTCGTACTCGGCGGCGAGCTCGAGCATCCGCTGCCGGACCAGCTGCGGCTTCATGGCGGGGAGCTCCGGGGCGGCCGCGCGCGGGCGCGGGCGCGGGGGCCCGAGCACTGCGCGGGGCGCGCGGACGCGCGGCCCCTGCGCCAAGACATCGACCGGATCGGCGGGAGAGGCACGCCGGCCAAAGACGTACTGTTCTGGCGGCCCAGAGACGCGCCGGCTCCCGAGACGATCAAGGATGAGAATAGACACGGGTGTCAGATAGGGAACGGGCGGTTCCTGCACCAACCAATATGTGTGCTTTTCGATGAGCGTGGATACCAAACTCGTGGCCTAAAGCGGGGAATGGCGGATGACTACGATGTTGAGGTGCCCAGTGCGGAACACGTGGCGAGGGGGGGGGGGGATGTGGGGGAGGGGGAGACGGAGCTCCAGGGAGGGAAGCCCAGGCCCACCTCGGGGCGTGGACGAACCGACCTCGGCCTGCTCATCAGATGGGGGCACGTAGGACACAGTCGAACTCTTACCTTGAGCAAGACTTAGAATGCCCTCTGGGGCCTACCTCGGACCGTGGACGAACCGACCTCGGCCAGCTCATCAGATGGGGGCACGTGGGACACAGTCGAAGTCGTGCCTTGAGCAAGACTTACAATGCCCCGTGGGGCCCTTGTCGCGCCTCGGTGTGCGAGAAGCGCCCCAGGCGCACCAAGACGAGGAGTGATCCAGGGAGCCCCGAGCCCAGTCCGAATCCGAAGCGGCCCGTACCTGGCGCGCTGTCCGCAGCCTCCCAGGGCGACAACCTGCTTCGGGGACGCGCTGGCCAGGGTCGGCACTGCTCCGGGTATATATATATAGCCACGGCCAGGCCGCGAACCGAAGCCGGCCGAACAGTAGCTCACAGGCCCTGGCCAGCGCGGGGCGGGAAGGGGGTTCGTCCCTGCATGGCTCCCGAACCCGAGTCGACCAGAGAGGATCAGGCAGGGATGGCTCAGGCAGGGATGGCTCCTCCGCCTCCTCCGCCTCCTCCGCCTCCTCCGCCTCCTTTTTGTTCCTCCTCCTCCTCCGCCTCCTCCGCCTCCTGGCCTTGGAGTACCACGTGGGACCTGCTCTGGGGCAGCGGCCGCGTCGTCTATAGACGCATCCACCCCGAACGCGCCGAGATACCTAGAGGCACCCTGTGTGTCGATAGACGCTTGTGGCCAGAATGGGAGCACGGTATTCGGCGCACGCCCGAGGTCTTCTAGGAGGAGGTAGGCGTTGCCCTCCAAGGCTGACCCACGTTCGCGATGACCCCCATTCAACTCGGCACCTCACAGATGGGCAGTCCCGAGACCTGGAGCCCCACAGGGCGAGGAAACCATGGACGGTGCGAGCTCAACCATGGAAGCCAGCTCCTGCCTTCGGGGGCCCCATCCCCCTTCGGGTGGGGGATGGGACTAAAAATTGATGTATCCCCCAATCCACGGTTCTCGTGGAATCCATTGAAGATGCCTAGATCTTTCGCAGATCTACGAACATCATGCCCGTAGATTCGATTTGAAAACCAGTCTTGGGTGTACGTACATCAATTCTGTAGTCGATCCCCTACTCCACCCCCGGGGCGCCACCCCAGAGCCCCATGAGCTGCACATGAGGACAGAAGCATTGCCCAGACTGCGCATCGGCAACAATGTGTGCGAGACGAAGGCCAGGAGGAGCGTGCAAGCGTGGAGCCCGAGCCAGAGGAACGAAAAGCGGCATAGGCATACAAACTGTCGGCGGTCCGCGCGGATTTCTTGGAGCTGAGCTGCATCCCCCTCCCGCCAGGGGCTCCCAGCGCAGATCCAAGAAATCCGTGCTTGTGCCGTTCGTTGCTCCTCTAGACAACGCCTTCCACTACTCGCAGAGGAACTACTCGCGAATGGCCTGGGTCCGCCGCGGGGCATCTACGATAAATTACATCGAGGCAGACGCTTGTTTTTCGGACGCTTGCGAGTAGGCACTTCGCGAGCCATGAAGCGCGCCCGGTGATCCTCGACGAGCTGCGCGGCGCGTGCCCCGCCCACTTCGGACGGGCCTCCGCCGAGAGAGGCCGCGAGCGCTCCTGCCTGCCTCCGCCTGCGAGCGGCAGAGCCCTCGGCCCCCCCTCCGCCAGGGGCGCGCCAACGTGGATCGGCGATCCATGGACTTGGCGCGCAGTCGCCAAATCCATGCATCGGGGGAGGTCCCCGTCCCCCAAATGCAGCCAGTGCCGCCTCGCTCGACGGCTGAAATCAGCGATTTCCCATGGAAACGGGACCCGTCGCAAAACTTAGGTCGGGCATGTCCCCCTACAGGCGGATTTTGAAGGAAAAATCAGAAGTAGAAATAGTATACACATAACAATCGTCCCCAGACGATTTTATGACTATTTTTGATTATTTCTCCTGTTGAGGGACATGCCCGACTTAACGCTCATCCACGCCCCCTTGATCCATGTTTGAATGCGATCGCCTGACTCTGGACCCTCCTCGCAGAAGGGGGCGAGGCCTCCATCTGCCGGGAACGCCCCGCACGCTCTCACACCTCTGCCGGGCGCCCAGAGGCTTCCGCAGACCTCCGAAGGAGGGGGGGCCCCTCTTTTCGGGGGCGCCCAAGAGGGGGGCGTCGAAGAGGAGGGGGCGCAAATCATGGCCGGCGGCATGTGCGCGGCCCAGGGGGGGAGGCGGGGACGCATTGGAACACGAAGAGGCGACATGAAATCTGGGGAAATATCATGGCCCTCGCCATGATATCCACCCCCCCTAGTCATCACCCCCCTCTTTGCCGCCCCCGATCTTTTGTGGATGCTGGCGGCAGGCTGCACGATACCTCGAAGCCCTCGGCCGGAGGCCGGAAAAATAGTCTGGGGGGAGCCCCCTCCCCCACGACGACCTGTCACAACTGGGGGAGGGCTGGCACAGGGGGAAGCGGGTCCTGCCGGAAGCGGGTCCTGGAGCCTGGGACCTTTCCCCAGGACGAGTTTTTCGTCCTGAGTCGTTGTCTGACAGCCCCTGGGCCCGTGGGGGGGCCCGGGAAGCCAAAGACGGAGACAAACCTCAGGACCCGTTTGCCTCAGGGCCCGCTTCCCCCATGGCGGACAACTGGGGGAGGCGCCGCGTTGACGACCCCCTGCTGCCGTTGACGACCCCCTGCGCCGACGGCCCCTCGAGAGTGAAGCAGAGGCCGATGCCCCCCCCCCCCCGGGGGACGGCATCTATACATATCCACTGCTCCCAGGCCAGGCCGTTCTGAACCCAGCAGCGGTGCATGCGCCGCGCCATCCTGGCCGAGCCAGGAGGGCTTCTGCACAGCTCCTGAGCTCAGGGTGGGCCTGGCCAGGGACCAGTGGCTATATACATACATATATATATATATATATATATATATATATAGTCGCCCGACGGAAGGAGCCACGACCACCGCTCCGCCAGCTGTAGCCGCCACGCCTCCCGCCCGCCCCCACCGCCCCTCGCGCCTCCCCCCCAGCCCCCCCCCCCAGCCCATCGCCGCGCCATCGCCCCTCGCCTCACCCTCCCGCCTCGCCCCTGGCAGGACGAGGCCAGGACGAGGATCCACTCGGAGGAGGGTACATCGAGAATCTCTGAGATCCGGCGGCTCTGGAGGATATCTCGGGCGCGGCGGCCTTCTCAGAGCGTCCTGGAACGCTCCGAGGGCGTTCCGGAACGCTCTGGAACGGAGCTACCCTCGTCCCAGGCCCCGTCCGACCTGGCCCCTCCCGGTCGCTCCCCCCCACCCCCCCCACCACCCCCCGCCTGCACTGGCCTCTGCCTCGGCTCCCCTCCACTCGCCTCCCCCCGTCTCCCCTCTGCGCCACGAAGTGCGCACACAGGCACTCGCTGGTGGGGTTTCCGTTGCCTTCAAGGAGATTGACGAGCGCATTCCACTACTCGCAAAGTAACTACTCGCAAATGGCCTGGATCCCCTGGGGGGGATCTACGATAAATTTCATCAAATCAGACAAGTGTTTTTCGGACGTTTGCGAGTAGGCACTTTGCGACTAGTGGAACGCGCTCGGCGAGAAGAGCAGCGCTGCACAAAGTCGTTGGCTTCAGCCGGGGTCGGAGGTCGGTGGTCGGAGGTCGAAATGGCACGGAGGCCCCCAGCCGGGAGATCGGCTTCCGTGTCGGCTCGTGCCGCGCGCGACGTGCGTGCGGGCGGGGCTGGTGGATGTGGATTGTCCCGATGGTTGCCCCGATCATTTGTCCCGACGGTTGTCCCGGTGGTTGTCTCGATGGTTGTATCGATGGTTGTCCCAATGGTTGTCCCGATGGCTGTCAGGGTGGACAGATGGTGAGATCGACAGAGCGACCGATAGCGAGGTCGATGAAAAGATAGCGATACCGATGGATAGCGAGACCGGTAGGTGGATGATAAAAAGAGAATCCAGCAGATAATGAGACATATTGTATATGAAGACAGCTGGAGATACAATGAATTACATAGATAGGTGGCCATAATATGGACGCATGGAAACATAGCTGTATGTATATACATATATATATATATAGACCAGTGGATAAAACCCATCCTGATGTCCCGATGTGTGCCCAGCCGTGAGTTCAGTTGCGCGCCCACTGCAATGCAAAGATGCGACGTCGACCCCCGCACCCGACCTGCTTCTCATCCGAAGGTTTCTCTATGAGGCATGCACGCTGCCACTGAGCGGTGCCTGTGTACATACTATTGATATGTCGGGCGTGTCCTCATACAGGCGGATTTGGGGAGAGAAACAACAAATAGTCACAAATATTCAACCAATAATCAAAAATTGTAGAAAAATCGTCCCCTAGCTATTTGAACTTCCCTCCTGTAGAGGGACATGCCCGACTTAGTAATCCTACCGTGGCGGACCCTCCCTCGGGCAGCGCCGCGAATCCTCGTCCGAGACCTTGTACGACTGGCCGTCGATGGCGGACGCGCCGGGGATGTGCCCGGCCACCCACGGCAGCACGGCAAGGGGGGGCAGCCTGCGGGAGGACGGAGCGACGAGCCCTGGGGCGACCCCTGCGGGGCCCACGGGAGAGAGAAAGAGAGAGAGAGAGAGACCCTCTGTGAGAGAGAAGAAGGAAGACAGAGAAGGAGGGGGGGAGAGGCAGGGGGAGAGAGAGAGAGAGAGAGAGAGAGAGACACTGCGTGAGAGAGAAGCGAGGAGGCCCAGGCGAGCGCGCGTCGAACGGACCCCCACCCAAGAGAAAAGCCAGGAGCGGCACGGCGCTCGCACGGCGGCAGAACCGCCGCGGGACAGCCCCCCAGAAGCGAGAGAGGACCCCGAAGACACCAGCTTCGCGGAGAAGGACACCGGCGCAGTGGCGGCGAAGCGTCGAGGCAGCTGGAGGAAAGGACAAGGAGCGGGGATGGAAAGGGGACGGTTGGAGGGGAGGGGAAATGGGGGGTGGCAGAGGAGCAGAGCCGCGCGGTCTTGGACAGCGCCCAACTCAATAATGCGCGCTCGCAGGGCGCAGCTTGCCGCGCGGCGCTGAATGCCGCGCCGCGAGCGAGATGAGTAGAAGGGCGGGGACGAGGCGTTTCGCCGCCTGCTGTGGCGTGGCAAAGCAAAAAAAACTGCAGCGCTACGCAGCGCCGCGTAACCGGGCGACCGCGGCGATTGAAAACCGGCCGCGTCGAACGAAGGGGGAGGCAACGCATCCCCCCGGGCGCAACAAACGAAGGCGTTGCCACTGCAATGGAATAGCCACGCACACGCGCACGCCCGTGGAAAATGATGGGCCCACGCGTCGAAACAAAGATATCGCCACACAGCGCAGCGCGATTGCAAAGCAGAAAACACGCACGCGCGTCAACGCGAAACCGCCGCCACGCAGCGCAGCGCGACTGCGAGGCAGAACAAGGGCGCGTCGCAACAAGAATACCGACGCACTGCGCAGCACGACTGCGAAGAAAGGCAAAATATGTCGAAACGACGACGCCGCCACAGCGCAGAATGACTGTGAAGCCGAAGCACAAGTCAAAAAAATGCGAAGTTCTAATGTAAAGCACGCTGAATACGCAGCCCGCTACGATACGAGGGCGCCGGGCGCGAGCAGTAGTAAGCCGAAGGTGCCCTGACCAATATATGTCGCGATCCACAACTTCGCTGCGGACACGCTTCTGAGGCCCGCGGACCCCCCGCCTGGCAACAATCCCAGCCAAATCCCGGCCGTCCCGGCCAAATCCCCGCCGCGGCCCCGCCGCGGCCCCGCCGCCGCCCAGCCGCGGCCCCGCCGCCGCCCAGCCGCCGCCAAGCCGCACCCCAGCCACGGGCCCTCTCCCCGGGGGCCCCAACATGGCCTCACGGGACCTCGCAGGAAGGAGGGGTGCGATGGGAAACAGGAGGAACGCGACGGAGGAGCATGGCTGCAGGAGGGAGAAGGAAGACCGCCCGGAGCGAAGGGCGGGAGGAACGGCAAGGAGGGCGCGAAGGGAAGACGGGAAGGCGACGAGGGAAGGAAGGAGGAGGAGAGAGGCGGAAGGAGGACGGATGAGGGAGGCTAGAGGGAAGACAACGTAAGACAGGAAGAGGAAAGGAGGAGGGACCACCGATGAGGATTGAGAAAGGAAAAAAGTAAGGAGGACAAGGGCAGGGGGAGAGGATAAGAGGTTGGGCCTGCGCAGACCTGGGAAGACATACCAGTGACGTGAAGAAGAAGAAGAAGACGAGGGAACTGATGGCGACAACGAATACGACAGTGATAATGGAAGCAAATCATAACATACTTGAATGGACGTTGTTGGTTCGATGTGGACCTCCGCAGTGGGATACAACGTCATTGGACCGCCGCGTGTTCACCACGACGAATGGCAGCGTCGGCGACAGGGCTGGCGCGCGCGAAACGCACCGGAGAAAACTCGACAAACTCGAATGACGTAGCGCGCACGAACGGCCCCGAAGCGGACGCAATCGTAACGTTTCGGCGCCGTTCGCTACGACACCACCGCTGGCTGCGCCAACCTGACACAAGCACGCGCGACAGACTGCCGCGCCATAGCCACGCTAGCCGCGAACCGCGCATTCCAAAAAGCCAGCCGCAAGGAAAAAACTACCAAGGCGCAAAGATGTGCGAGAGCACGGGTGGGGTCAGTTGGATTTCGGCTTTGTTTCTATTCGAATTACACTGAGGGGGGGTCATTTTCGCCTGGGCCTCCTCAGAGAGAAGGAGGGAGAGAGAAGGGGAGAGGGAGTGGGGAGAGAGGGGGAGAAAGAGAACACATGTATCCGCCGGCCCCCCTTGGGGGCCAACAGGCGGCGACGGCGAGGCTGTCCTGTTCCCCGCTCCACTTCCAAGTCCCGAACTTTTCCCCAAACGATGCTTGCACTTAAGGGTTCCGACTTGTTGTCTAAGGAACTGGGCCTGGCCGTCGGTCTGGGGGCTATGTGGCCGCGGCCTGGCGGCTATGTAGTCGCCGTCGCCGTTCCGTCGCCACCTCGTCGTCGCCCGTCCCCCCTATCGCTGCCATTGATCATCCTGCTTCCATCCCCTGCGACGTTGCAATCCCCCCGAATTTCGACGAACCCTTCCCCAAAACCAGTCATTCCCCGTGGCTGGAGTTTCACTCTGAGCCGGCCTTTGCACGGTCCCTGCGGGGCCTCGAAGCTGCCTCCGATGCAGAAGAACGCATAAAAAAGCCGGCCGTCGCTACCATCGAATCCGTGGGAGAGCTACACATGGCCATGACAATGCGAGAGGAGGCCAAATACCTTCGCTCACACTTGCGGGGACTCGTGCATGGACTCCTCCCATCCTCGTCCTCCTCCTCGTCCTCCTCGTCCTCCTCCTCCTCCTCGTCCTCCTCCTCCTCCTTCTCCTTCTACTCCTCTTCCTCCTCTTCCTCCTCCTCCTCCTTCTGCTCCTCCTCCTCCTCCTGTTCCTCCTCCTCCTCCTCATCCTCTTCCTCCTCCTCCTCCTCCTCCTGCTCCTCCTCCTCCTCCGTCCTCCACCTCCTCGCTCCTCCTCCCGTCCCCCCTCCTCTTCCCTTATACCTATACGACCACCCTTCGGGTGATAAGGAGGTTCGGGGGGGGGGAGGAACCAACGTCTCACTCGATCGGTCTCACTATCGATCTCACTATCGATCTCAGTATCGGTCTCGCTCGATCGATCTCCCTCGATCGATCTCACAATCGATCTCACTCGATATATCTCACAATTGATCTGACTATCGATCTCACAATCGATCTCACAATCGATCTCACAATCGACGTCACATTCGGTCTCACTATCGATCTCACTATCGATATCACAACCGCTATCACAATCAACGTCATCATCATCAACAACAACATCAACATCAACATCATCATCACCAACATCATCATAATCGGGACACCGTCCTCATCATCAACACCAGCATCATCATCATCATCATCAGCATCATCATCATCATCATCACGGTCATCAACATCATCGGGACACCACCATCATCATCATCACCATCATCACAATCATCATCATCATCATCATCATCAACATCATCAACATCATCATCATCAGCAGCAGCATCGGGACACAGTCACCGTCATCATCATCATCAGCAGCAGCATCATCATCATCATCATCATCATCGTCACCATCATCATCATCATCATCATCATCATCATCATCATCATCATCATCATCATCATCATCATCGGGACACCATCATCATCATCTCATCCTCATCATAGACTTCATCATCATCAGCATCATCAACATCATCAGCAGCATCATCATCATCGTCATCATCGGGGCACCATCATCATCATCATTACCAACGTCAGCATCAACATCATCATCATCATCATCATCAATATCATCATCATCACCATCGGGACGCCATCATCATCATCAACATCATCATCATCACCATCAGAATAATCATCATCATCGGGACGCCATAATCATCATCAACCTCATCATCATCAACATCATCATCATCGGGACACAATCATAATCAGCATCATCAACATCAACATCATCATACTCATCATCATCGGGACACCATCATCGTCATCATCATGATCATCAACATAATCATCATCATCCTCATCCTCGGGACACCATCAGCATCATCATCATCATCATCATCATCATCGTCATCATCATCATCATCATCATCATCATCATCATCATCGGGACACCATCATCATCATCATCATCATCGTCCTCATCTTCATCATCATCATCATCATCAGCATCACCATCATCATCATCATCATCGTTATCATCATCAGCAGCATCATCATCAGCATCATCATCATCATCATCATCATCATCATCATCATCATCATCATCATCATCTCATCATCATCATCATCATCATCATCATCATCATCATCATCATCATAATCGCGGGACACCGCGGGACACTGGCAGGAAACCGCGGGGCACCGCGGGACACCGAGGGACACCGCGGGACACCAGCGGGACACCGGCGGGACACCGCGCGCCACCGGCCGCCCGGAAGAGACACATTCGGTCCGGCCGCGCCTCAGCCACAGGGACACCGACGGGACACCAGCGGGACACTGGCGGGACACCGCGCGCCACCGGCCGCCCGGAAGAGACACATTTGGTCCGGCCGCGCCTCAGCCACAGAAGACTTTCCTCTCGCCCGCCCACGCAGCTTCGCCTCGCCCGCGCGCACGGCACGCACGAACACGAAACCGACATCGATTTCCCGGTAGGGGGGCTCTCCGTTCCACTTCCATCTCACCCCCTCACCTCCGACCAGTACCCATACCCCGCCTCCCGTCGATTCTGCCCTCCCTCGTTGATGAGCCTTGGGTTTACACTGGTCCTACTCCTCCTCCTTCACCCCCTCCTCTTCCCCTTCTTCTTCTTCTTCTTCTTAATATGTTTCTTAGTATGATTGGCATTCGTGGTCGTATGATGATTATCCTTATTCGTATCAGTCATCGTCTTCTTATCAAGCTTATGCGTACGTGTATTAATTCCCATATTCTTGTTATTATTCATATTACTGTCAGAAGTGCTAGTACGGTTCGTATGTTCTTCTTTTTATGGTATTATTATTCTTGATAGTATCATTCGTATGATGGCTAGTGTTATCAGTATTACTATAGTATTATTAGTAGGAGCATGAATAGCGTGCTGCTTCTTAGTCTTAATGTTATCATTGTTATTTGTAGTATGGTTATGCGCCGTATTATTTTGAATTGTGATACTATAGTGCTAATACTAATAATAATTGTGTTAGTGCTATTCTTGTTACTCGCCATAGTCTTATTATGACTAGTCGTACTGTTGCTCGAATTCGCACGAATAGTCGTATATGTCTTCTGCGTATCCTTCTCATTATTCATCTTATCATTCTTCTTACTACTACTACTACTACTACTACTGCTACTACGACTACTACGACTACTACGACTACTACGACTACTACTACTACTACTACTACTACTACTACTACTACTACTACTACTACTACTATAAATACTACGACTACTACGACTACTACGACGACGACTACCACTACTACTACTACTACTACTACTACTACTACTACTACTACTACTACGACTACGCCTACGACTACGACAACTCCTACTACTACTACTACTACTACTACTACTACTACGACTGCGGCTGCTGCTACTACTACGACTACTGCTACTATTACTACCTACTACTACTACTACTACTACTACTACTGCTGCTGCTGCTGCTGCTACTACTACTACTACTACTACTACTGCTACTCCTACTCCTACTCCTACTACTACTACTACTACTACTACTACTACTACTACTACTACTTCTACTACTACTACTACTACTACTACTACTACTACTACTACTACTACTACTGCTACTGCTACTACTACTACCACTAGTACCACTAGTACTACTACTACTACTACTACTACTATACTACTACTACTACTACTACTACTACTACTCTACTACTACTACTACTACGACTACTACGCCTACTACTAGTACTAGTACTAGTACTAGTACTAGTACTACTACTACTACTACTACTACTACTACTACTACTCTACTACTACTCTGTTCCTCCTCCTCCTACTCCTCCTCCTCCTCCTCCCTCCTCCTCCCTCCTCCTCCTCCTCCTCCTCCTCCTCCTCCTCCTCCTCCTCCTCCTCCTCCTCTTCCTCCTCTTCCTCCTCCTCATCCTCCTTCTCCCCTTCTTGCTCCTCCTCACCACCGTACATCCACCAAATGTTGCACCACTTTTGCCGCGCCTTGTCAGCTATCGTGGTGCATGCTCCTATACCACCACCACCCCGGTCGTCATATTGGGCATGTGGCGAAGAGCCCTGCTGCCCCCCCCCTCCCCAGGGACTCTCGACATAATGTTGCACCACCGAGATGCTTAGATCAACCCAGACCGCTGCCAATATCAAGAGTTGGGAGGAGGGGGGATGGAAGCGAACGTCTAGTGCAAGAGTTGCGCGCGATACAAAAGACACCATGGTGTGCAACATTTTGTCGATGAACCACATCATCATCACCATCACCATCATCATCCGCATCGTCATCAGCACCATCAGCACCAGCACCATAACCATCATCATCATCAGCATCATCACCAGCAGCATTATCGGCATCATCATAACCTTCATCATCACATACATCATCAGTATCGTCATCATAATCATCATCATCGTCATCATCATCAACAGCATCATCATCATCATCATCATCATCATCATCATCGTCATCAACATCATCAGCATGATCACTAGCATCATCATCATCATCACCACCATCACCATCACCATCACCATCACCATCACCATCACCATCACCAGTATCATCACAAGCATCAGCATCATCCTCAGCATCATCATCGACATCAGCATCGTCAGCATCAGCATCATCAGCAGCATCTCCATCATAATCACCAACAGCATCAACAACATCATCACCAGCAACATCCTCACCAGCATCATCATCGTCCTCAGCATCACCACCATAATCATCAGCATCCGCATCAGCAGCAGCATCATCAGCAGCATCAGCATCAGCATCAGCAGCATTAGCATCACCATCAGAATCATGAGCATCATCATCACCACCACCAGAGCCATCCCCACCCCCGACATCGTCATCATCAGCATCACAACCAGCAGCGGCAGCCGCGCCATAATCATCATCATCATCATCTTCATCATCATCATCATACCATCATCATCATCATTATCATCAGCAGCATTGCCGTGGTCGTCGTCGTCCTCCTCATCCTCATTCTCGTCCTCACCCGTATCCGCAGCATCATCATCATCATCATCATCATCATCATCATCATCATCATCATCATCTTCATCATCATCATCATCATCATCATCATCATCATCATCATCATCATCATCATCCTACTCATCATCCTACTCATCCTCCTCCTCCTCTTCCGCCCCATCCTCCCACCCCCCCCCCCCTGTTCCTCCTCTTCCTCCTCTTCCTCCTCCTCCTCCTCCTTCTCCTCCTCCCCTCCTCCTCCCTCCTCCTCCTCCTCCTCCCCATCCTCCTCTTCCGCCCCATCCTCCCCCCTCCCCCCCCCCCGTTCCTCCTCCTCCTCCTCCTCCTCTTCCTCCTCTTTTTTTTGCGTTGACCAAACCTGAATCCTACGATTGTGGCGTTCTTGAACGAAACACGTAAGCGACCCGGGTCAAGCGCACACCTGGCGGGCACTGCGGAAAATGTAAGAGAACGAGCGCAGGCGAAGAGGATTAGGGAGAGCAGGCGCACGCCAGGTGTGACGGCACTCACGTTAGTGGGGTAACAGAACACAGGGTAACATAACAACAAAAAACACCTCAGATCAATGATGAGCGCCGTCGTGCTACAAGGCAGCGCAACGACCGCCGTGCGTTTTCCAAAAAAACATAAATATATATACATATATATATACACACAAGTGGCACGTGTGTGCCCAGGCTCATACAACAAGCTGAAGGGGCGTTTGAAGCAGGAGTGACATGCAACAGCGAAGTCGCACTCGAGCGCAAGTGGGGTTGCCACACCTTGCGGTGTGTGTACCAGGGCCCCCCAGGAAGCCTCAGGAGGCCCGACTTGGATACCAGAAGAGGCTCCAGGAGGCCCCAGGATTGTGAGTGTGTGTGTGTGATGTGTGCTTTGTGTGGTGCGTGCTTTTTGTGTGTTGTCGGTGTTGTGTGTGTGTATGTTATGTTTGTCTAGCGTGTGATGTGTTGGGCGTGATTTGTGTCTCTGTGTGTGCATGTAGTTCTGAAGCCCCAGGAGGCCCCAGGAGGCCCCAGGCGGCCTCAGCAGGCCCAGGAGAACTCCAGGAGGCTCCGAGGCGGGGTCTGGGGTACCAGAAGGTCCAGAAAGCCCCAGGAGGCCCCAGGAGGTTCCAGGCGGCCCCCAGGAGGCTCCGAGGAGGGGTCTTGGGCTCGATTTTGGGAGGATGTTTCATGCGAAACCGCCATTCTCTGAGAATCGGTGTCAAAAGTATTGAAATTACCATGTGTTTGTGAAGGTTTTATGTTAAAATGTTGAAATGCCTATGTGTTTTTGGACCCTGACGTCACGATCTGCGTGAGGGGTGCCACCGATTTTCAGAATTCCGAGGATGTCCCGAGCGAAACGGCCAGAAAAATCGCGGACGACGTGCGCATTAATCGCCTCTGAGCTCTACTCCCTCGGAGAGGTGCGTATGATAATATATACATATATACATACATACATACATACATACATACATACATACATACATACATACATACATACATACATACATACATACATACATACATACATGCATACATACATACATACATGTATATGTGTATGCTGCATTTCGAATAATAGTAGTACTAATAATGGTAAATAACAATAATAATAATAAGAATAATAATAATAATAATACGAAAGGTACTGTGCAGTTCGAGGGTTGCTGTCCAGGTTTTTGGCGCACCTCAAACATTAGCGCATGTCACCGCCACCCACCCACCCGCCTGCGAAGTCCCTCCAGTAGCCCTCTCCGACACCTTTTCAAGGCTTGCATGTGAGGCCTGCCTGTCCTGACCGAGTGGCAGCGCAAAGAAGCCTGATCATACAGGCTGTATGACAATAGCAAGTAGCAAGTATTCGGATGCTGCCCCTGTTGCAAATTCGTTGACGAATGGCAATACTAAACAGCCCGAGGTGTGGGCTGGGGTTGCTGGTTGACCCTAAACCTTGTATATGATCCGTACAGAGCTGGCCTGATGGGCTCGCTTGCAAAGTGAGGTGAGAGCAGCTACACGAATAAGCCTGAATATACAAACTTGTAAGTCCTCCCCCACCACCACCACACCACGATACCCTCCCGTCCGGTTTTGTTCATTGTATGTGCCAACTGATGGCATACTAGAAAAAACAGCACCGGGAGAAAAGGAGCAGAGTGTATGCATGTGGCTGCTGCTGCCAGCTGGCAAAAAGTGTCCGATGAGTATACCTATACGACCACCCTGCGGGTGATAAGGAGGTTGGGGGGGGGGGCCCAGCAATGGGCAACAGTGGTGAATGTTGTTGTGACAATGCCAGTGGAGATAGTTGCGTTGCCGCTCGCTCTTGGGGGCGTTGGTGTCGAGTTGTTTACGTCACCCTTCCCCTGTCTCATTCGGTCTCACTACCGATCTCACAATCGATATCACTATCGACGTCGTCATCATCATCATCGACATCACCATTGACATCATCATCATCATCGTCATCATCATCATCATCAGCATCATCATCATCGTCGTCATCATCATCACAATCATCATCACCATCATGGCTATCATCACCATCAGCATCGCACAATCGATCTCACATTCGGTCTCACTATCGATATCACAATCGATCATCATCATCATCGCCATCATCATCGATCATCATCATCATCATCATCATCGATCATCATCATCATCATCATCATCATCATCATCATCATCATCATCATCATCATCATCATCATCATCATCATCATCATCATCATCATAATCATCCACGTCATCATCACCGGCGGGACACCGCGCGGCACCGGCCGCCCGGTCAAGGTTCTTTTTCCCCGGCCGCGCCTCAGCCACACGGGACACCAGCGGGACACCGGCGGGACACCGCGGGGCACCGGCCGCCCGGTCAAGGTTCTTTTGCTCCGGCCGCGCCTCAGCCACAGGAGACTTTCTCTCGCCCGCCCACGCAGCTTCGCCTCGCCCGCACGGCACGCACGAACACGAAACCGAAATCGATTTCCCGGTAGGGGGGCTCTCCAAGTCTAATTTAACAAAAGAAACCTGCGGGAGGATCTACAAACGTGTCGGATAATCAGTCAGGCGCGCTGTGCACTGTTAGGATCAAAAACCCGAGATGTGAGCTGGGATGTCTGGTTAACCCCTTCCTCCTCCTCCTCCTCCTCCTCCTCCTCCTCCTCCTCCTCCTCCTCCTCCTCCTCCTCCTCGTCATCATCATCATCATCATCAGCAGCAGCAGCAGCAGCATCCTTCGTCTCCTCTTCCTCCTCCTCCTCCTCCTCCTCCTCCTCCTCCTCCTCCCCCTCCTCCTCCTCCTCCTCATCCATTCCTTGACATAGCAAAAAACTCCTCCCTGTCGTATCCCAAGGCCAGGCAGAAGGGTTTCGCCTGATATCCACTTACCCGTTATGACCTTGAAGCTCAATAACCAGCAACACTTTCACAAATCAAGGGCGGGTCGCTTCCAAAATGTGGCTTTCACCCTAGCGCCGCGCACCTTCATTTTCAAATATTGAAAGAGTTTCGCGGATTGAAGACGGGATGTGGCGCTTGCCGTAGCGCCGCGCACAATCGTCTTGAAAATGTGCAAGAATTCCACGGATTGAGGGCTGGCCGACTTCAAAATGTGGCTCTCGCCGTAGCGCCGCGCACATTCGTCTTGAAAAACTGCAAGAGATTCACAGACAGAGGGCGGGTTCTCTTCAAAATGTCGTTATCGCCACGCCGCCGCACACGCTCGTCTTACACAGTCGCAGGAGTTTCACGGAATCGCCTGGCTAACGTGCTAGGCACGGTGACTTGAAACGATTCGGGAGCGTCAGGGCTCAACAGGTACGTTGATTCGCGGTGCTGAAATCCCAGGAATGCTGCTCTGCTACGATTCAGAATTGTCAATACGCAGCAGTCATGTTGACTCATGGCGCTCAAGCCCTGGGAATGGTGTTTTGGCACGCTTCAGAATCGTCAGACGGTTGTTTCCCAACGGGGTTTTTCCCTGTGAAACTGGATCCTTGTAGGGGCATGTGAGGAGGGAGCTTGGAGGGACTATTCCAATATATATATATATATGATGGTCCTCGGGTTTACACTAGTGCTTTTCCTCCACCTCCTCCTCCTTCTCCTCCCCCTCCACCCCCTCATCCTCCTTTTCCTCCACCTCCTCCTCCTCCTCCTTTTCCTCATCCTCCTCCTCTTCCTCCTCCTCCTACTCCTTCTCCACCTCCTCTGCCTCTTCCACCACCTCCTCCTCCTCCTCCTCCTCCTCCTCCTCCTCTCCTCCTCCTCATCATCATCATCACACCACCACCACCCCCATCATCATCATCATCATCATCATCATCCTCCTCCTCCTCCTCCTCCTCCTCCTCCTCCTCCTCCTCCTCTTCCTCCTCTTCCTCCTCCTCCTCCTACTACTCCGCCATTCTTGTGTGTCATAAATAATTTCTCCCTGTCGCACGCCGGCGCAAGTTTTTAGAGCGGTCTAGGCGTGTCCCCTGAGACGCCCTCACCAGTTATGACCCTGAAACTTGAAAACTGACGACAGCTTCACATGTGGAGGGCGGATCGTTTTCAAAGTGTGGCTCGCGCCTTAGCGCCGCGCACATTCCTTTTACAGATTTGTAAGAGCTTCACGGATTAAGGGCGGGTCGTTTTCAAAATGTGGCTCTCGCCGTAGCGCCGCGTACTTTCGTTTTCCAAAATTGAGAGGGTTTCACGGATTGAGGGCGGGTAATTTTCAGAATGTGGCTCTCGCCGTAGCGCCGCGCACTTTCGTTTTTGCAAAAGTTTCACGGATTGAGGGCGGGTGGTTTTCAAAATGTGGCTCTCGCCGTAGCGCCGCGTACATTCGTTTTTGAAAATGGTAGGAGTTTCACGGATTGAAGGCGGCTCCTTTTCAAAATGTGGCTCTCGCCTTAGCCGCGCACATTCGTTTGCAAAATTTGTAAGAACATCACGGATTGCCATGATCAGCGTACCAGAAGTGGTGGTTTGGACCGACTCAGGATTATGAGGGTGCAACAGTTATGTGTTTTCGCGGCGTTGAAGTCCCAGGAATGGTGTTCTGGCACGGTTCAAGATCGTCAAGACGCAACAGTCAGGTTGTTCCGTGGCGTTAGAATGCCGACAACAAGGTTTTGGCATGCTTCAGGATCTTCAAACGGTTGTCTTCCAACGGGGCAGGGGCCTATAAGAGGGAGCTTGGAGGGAGGGTATATTCCAACATCGTTGATGAATCTTGGGTTTTGACGGGTCCTCCTCCTCCCTCCTCCTCCTCCTCCTCCTCCTCCTCCTCCTCCTCATCCTCCTCCTCCTCCTCCTCCTCCTCCCCCTCCCTTCGAACGTTCTTTTTCGCGGCGCCGAAGATCTGAAGGGCACCCACGGGCGGCGGCAGCGGCCGGCGGTGCAGTTGCTGCCCGATGCGCCTGCTGGGCGCCATGCCGCCCCCCGGGGCGCGCGCGGCTGGAAGCCCCACGGCCGCGCTGCTCGCCCGGCCCCGCCGCCACGGCCGCGGTCCCAACCCCGTCGGAGCCAATGTGGGCGGAGGCGGCGCGGCCAGATAAAGCGGCACACTGCGCTCTGACACCAGACCCCCCCAACCTAACCCGAAGACCCGAATTCCGGGTTGGAGGTGGGTACGGGTTCCGTTTGTGTTTCGCCACTGGTCCCCGACCGGATTTTCGACGAAAAATAAACTATTTCTGTGCTATGTTTGAACGTTCCTCCTGTAGAAGGACAGGCCCGATTTAAGCCTGGCACGGCTCGGACCCAGATCACCGGCGCCCCGAGAGAGCGACGGCGGGCTCTTCCTGCGAACGTTCGGCCTCCAGGGGAGCTCTGGCGGGCTCCACGATGCTCGGAAAGACGGCCTAGAACGAAAAGCCGGTTCCATGGGAAGGGGTCGAAAGCTCCATGGGCCACGCATTGTACACATACCGATGGAGGACTTGGGCGATGAGGGAGAGAGAGAGAGAGAGAACAAAAAAGGGAGAGAGGGAGAGAGAATAAGAAAAAACAAAATGAGGAGAGAGAGAAAGAGAGAGAGAGAGAGAGACAGCGAGGATACGCATACCAGTTTCGGACCAGGTCTGGTCCAGGCCCCGCCGTGGGTAAAGGCAGCGCGTGCCTGCCTCATAACCAATCAGAAGGCGGGAGGTGCCGCAATACGAAAAGGGGGTGGGAAGCTACCCTCTCCCCTGGCGCTGTCAGAATAACCCCGACTGGAAAGCAAAGCGGGCTTGTAGTGAACAGGCCACTCAAGGGCCCGTCTGTACACCCGAAAAACAAGCGCCGGCTGCAAGCGCGCGTTGGCATGCACGCCTCGGTACCTCCGTTAACCAGGGCGCCGCTTTGGGGCATCCCCCGCAGCGGCCCAATGCTAAAACTACGTGGAGGTTGCAAGCAGCTCGCGCAGCGCACGCCTCAGAACACGAAAACACTAGCACTGGTGTGATAGCGGTGAGCATCGAGGCGCGCCTGGTGGCGTGCCTGGGGAGAGCTCGCAAATTGAGCAGGCGATCGGAAGGCCTGAGGGAGGACATTCCAGGCGGTCTCTGCCCTCCGGAATACAATCGGACCTAGGCCCGAAGAACACCCTTCAAGAACATGAGACCCTCCGCCGGCCAAAACGCACAGAACATCCTAGGGTGCCCTCCCCAGGATGCATAAGAACATCCAACCAAGACGAAGAACGCAAGGGTACCCTCCCCGAACCGACCTCGATCTTATACCTCGGTCCGACTGTATGTCATGACGGGGTCCTGACTGTTCCTGGGAGCTACGCGGGATATGAACAAGGCTGGTGGCACACTGACGCAGCATCGTGATGCTGGTAGCGAGGGCAATCCAACGATCGATGTCGGCAGATTGACTGGCAACCGTGAGGCGTTGCGCGGCACGACTTCGCTTGGTCCTGTACTGGAGTCACTCGGATGCCTTCACCCTGGTGGGGGGTGCTGCAGCCGTGAGGCCCCGTACCGCGGTGGGACGGGGCAGCGGCCTAATGGCAGAGCGCGCTGCATTGAGGGCCTGGGTGCGCGGCAGCACTGCCCAGCCCATCGGGTTGTGGCAGCGGTACCAGCCCAGCAGGGGACCCATTGCGCGACTCGTCACCAACCCCACGCGGGTCCTCTATCAAGTCGTTAGCGCCTGGGGCGGGGTCCTGGTGGCCGGGTGGACCAGCGCAGGCTCAAGAGATCCGCGCGGACCTCCGAACAAAGTTTTTGCGTCGGCGGCTAGGCAGGGGTCGTCTGCGCTGGCGGAAGAAGCTAACTAAACGGGGGCACCGTTGTAGCGAATTACTTCCGAACAATCGCAAATATGTGCAGCCTGCTATCGGTTCTCGACTGGGGCCCCAGGGGGGTCCTGAAACTTCCCGGGGGGCCCTGTCCGCAGGGCGCCAAAAAAGCCAGGAAGTCGGCTGCAGACCACGCGAAGCTGTTTGGCTGGAAGGGGGCCTCCCCCTCCCCACTGTCTTGCGGTCACGCGCGCTGCTGCACAGTGCCACTGTGAAACTTTTTTCCACCGGAGATCCCTGGAGGTCCCCTGAAGCCCCTAGAAGCCCTGGTCGCCATGTGGTCCCAATCCCACGCGTTCCTCCTGCGCTACCCCCCAATGGGGCAACTCCTAAGAAGCCCTTCGGGAAGGCCCTGGAACAATTTGGAAGGCCCTGGAGGCCCCTGTAGGGCCCTGCAAATGCTTTGGAGGCCGCTGGTGGGCCCAGGACACCGCGGGATGCATCGTCGCCACGGGCTCACTGTCCCAATCAATCCCCACGTAACACTCCTGCGCTGCACCCCTGGACAGACTCGGTGGAGCCCCCGCCGAAACCTCCAGAAGCGCTTTGGAGGTCTCTCGAGATCCCCTGGAGGCCTGCGCAGATGCCCCCCAGAATGGCGCATTCAGCGCCGGAGCACAGGAGAGGACGGAAGTTCCGCTCCGCCGGGGCAGAAGGAGCCAGGCAGGAACCAGGGAGGGGCATGCTGGCCACCGCCGCTCCGCTCGTGCTCGCACGTCCGAGGCGTAGTGCGCGGTGCGCGACAGCGGGCGGGGTGGGGTGGGGCGTGTGTGTGGGGGGGGTGCTCGCGCGGGCAGACGGCGGCCCCGTGGGAATTCCCCCCGCGCCCTCCCCGCCTACCTCACTGTCTCGCTCCTCCGACAGCCAACGGGACACTGCTAAGACTCCCGACTCCCGATCCGACCGTATACGGAAACTGCGGATGTGGAACCAGATGGATACGATTAGGCTCCATGGGACGGCAAAATGAGCAGAAACGTGCGCCGTGTAATTTCACAACGCCAGGACGCGACGGCCCCTTGTGACCTTCACCCACCCACCCCGAGCCAGCTCCCACCGCCACATCCTCCCAGCTCCTGGCTTGGCGCGGTCCATCAGGAAGGAAGGCTGCATGCCAAGAGAGATCTCCAGGTCGCCCTGCGCGAAGAACTCCTCCAGCGGGTTGCCGTGATTGGCGCGCACCACGCGGCGTGCATGCAGACCGTCTTTTTACCTCAAGCAGAAAATGAATATGGCGCGCCCAGTCAGGAGTTTTTCGCTGCCCAGGGGCGCGGTGTGATTAAGCCACACTTAACACGAAAGGGAACTGACTTCAGACACAACTTGTGTTTTGAAATGTGTGCGTGTTGTGGTGGTTTGAATGCTCGTGTTCATTTGCTTTGAAAGCCTGGCGCAGCGCTGCCAAGTTTATTGAATAGCATTGCACTGCACTGAAACGCATTGCGACGTCATGTATTGCTTGTATCAAACGTGCTGCTTTCCGTTGCGTTGAATAGATTCGAACGGCTCGGTTAGACCAAAACCTGAATGACACCTATGGAGCATCAACGAATGTTGCCTTCTCGCCTTTCGCTTGCGATGGGCCTCTGAGGCCCCAAGATGGCCCCAGAGCGCCCCAAGAGGAGTCCCCAGAGGAGCCCTGAAGGGCCCCGAACCGGCCCAAGAGGCCCCCATGAGCGCCCGACAGGAGCCCCAAGAGGCAACGCTTCTGCCTCCGAGGGGAAAGAGGGGTGGGGGGGAGGGGGGCTAATTTCAGCCCTCCCCCGCCCCCCACCCTTTGAGAGATGAGATCCAAGGTCGCCCCCAGAATGCCCCAGGACCCTCCCATAGAGCCCAAGAAAATCTCAGGACACCCGAAAACAACCCCAGGAGGGCCACAAGAGGGCCCCGAGACAATCCCAAGAGGACACCAAGAAGGCCCCAAGAAGATACCAATATAGCCTCAAGAGTCCACCGAGAGGCTTTCACGCAACGATCCGCGTAGGCCTTATCATCGTCCTCCTCCTCCTCTTCCTCCTCCTCCTCCTCCTCTATCCATTTCCTTATAGATAGCTCTTCCTTGTCGCACACTCTGACGTGTCGATACGGCGGGCCAGGCGTTTCGCATGAGACTCCCTCGCCACTTCTGATCCTGAACCTTGGAAGTTGCAGCAGCTTCACGGAAGGAGAGCGGGCCGTTTTCAAAGTGTGGCTCTCGCCTTAGCGCCGCGCACAATAGTCTTACAAGTGTGTAACATTATCACGGATGTACGGCGGATCGTTTTGAAAACGTGGCACGCGCCTTGGCGCCGCGCACGTTCGCCTTCAAAGTTTGCAAAGCAAAAAAGTCACGGATGGACGGCGGACGGTTTTCAATATGTGGCTCTCGCCGTAGCGCCCCATACATTCGTTTAAAAACGCGAGCTTCACGGATGGAGGGCGGTCGTCTTTCAACATGTGGCTCTCACCTTAACGCCGCGCATACTCGTTCCAAAATTTTATTAGTTTGACGGATGGAGGGCGGGTCGCTTTCAAAATGCTGATCTCGCCGCAGCAACGCGCACATTCGTGTTAAAAGTTCGCAGTAGTGCGAACGATGGAGGACGGCTCTGTTCAAAATGTTGCTCTTGTCCTAGCGCCGCGCCCCTTCGTCTTGAAAATTCTTACAAGTTTCAAAAGTTCGCAAGATCGAAATCCCAGGAATTATGTTCTGGTGCGGCTCCGGATTGTCAAGACGCAAAAGTCACGTTGATCCGCGGCGTTGAAGTCCCAGGAAAGGTGCTCTGGCACGTATGAGGCTTCTCACACGGCTGTCTCGCAATGGGCAATGGGCAGCAACGAACATACATATTTTAGGGACCCATGAGACGGGAACTTGGATGGAGGGTTTATACCGTATCGCTGCTGCGTCTTCAGTTCATGCTGGGCCTCCTCCTCCCCCTCGTCGTCTTCCCTCTGCGTCTTCACATGGGTGCTCATACAAGTGTCCGTGTGCTAATGATTTCTCGTATTATCGTTAAACGCGTTGTATCATTACTTATTAGGATTACAAGTGTGCTTGTTATTGTTATTATTCGTGCTACCATTGTTATTATTATTCGAATGCGTCTTACTCGTGTAACCATTCGCACCCTGGTTATGTCTATACTTACTGCTCATCGTCTAACTCGTTTCAGTCGTAGGATCACTCGCAATCTTGTGCGGCACACTATTGATTGGATTTTCTATGAATAGCCTGATTAGCCTTCCTCGTGCTGATTGTCTACTTCTGACAGGCGATGAGAGTCGCATAGGCCGTCGTTCCAGTAGTGTTAGTAGTGTTATCCTTCGTCTTGCGACTACTGTTATTGCTCTTGTGGGCCGTATGATTATTATTCCTAATGGTATGTTTTAGTAGTGACATCTTATCAACGTTACTACTTGTGTTCATATTCTCATGATTCAGAGGATTCGTCTTCATCCTCTTCTTCATATTATGATTCCTCTTGCTGGTCATTATAAATATCCCTCTTAATATGATTTGTCCGACCCCTCCTCTTATAAGTATTATTAATACCCCTCCTCTTCCTCCCCATCATCAGCATCATCATCATCATCATCATCATCATCATCATCATCATCATCATCCCTCCTCCTCCTCCCTCATCCTCCCTCCTCCTCCTCATCCTCCTCCCTCCTTCTCCTCCGCCTCCTCCTCCTCCACCTCCATCCTCCCCCTCCCGGTCCTGTTCCTCCTCCTGCTCCTCCTCGCTCTCCTCTTCATCCTCCTCCCCTCCTTCAACCTTCTCATCCAAGCATCTCTCCTGGGCATCGTTTATGGATGAGCTGGTTGGGATACGGGAAGCGTCAATATCAATCCCTCAATCTGTTCTGGTTCCTTTGCGCTGCAAGCCACTACTTGCCGTTGCTTCGCGTTGAAATTATCCGCGCTGCGTTCCATAGGATTTGAAAGCATCCGCGCTGCATCGCATTACGCTTCGTAGTGTTCCGTTTCCATCGCATCGCATCGCATCACATTGCGCTATTTTCCAATGGGGGAGTCTCCGAGAAACGCAGACAAGGCTTGCCCAGGGACTCTGGGAGTGGCATCCTCACGGAACTTAACATCGGGAGATGCTCGCCACTGGCACTCTCGCGGACACGAAGAATCTAGGACCCCTTAGGCAAAGCCTGATGGGAAAAAGGCAACGGCGAACCGACCAGCGCGCGTTACTGCGTGACCCCTGGCCACCACTGGCGTGACTCCCTGCAGACACAGCTTCGCCTCGCGCGCTGCTGCGAGGTATCTCCTCTTCCAATTCACAAGAGCGAAACACAGTGCAGTCCCACGAGCGTGACGCCTCCCTGGCACATTCACGAGAGGGATCTCCCTGTCCCCATTCACATTCCGATGCTGCTGTAAGCTGTGTTCGCCTCGCCCACACTGCGCACGCTCTCCCGTCCACAAGAGGGCGGCTCGTTTTGATTCGTTCTGGGCCAGATGCGGCCAGAAGGGGGCAGGCGAGAACGACGAGGGGGAGTGCGCGAAGGAAGACGAGAAACAAGGAAAAACAATGAGGTGGAAGGAGTGTGCGAGACGTGCGACACTACTTCGAAGGGTTACCCCTCCCCCATTCGCTCGCCACTACCAGCGTTGGCCGACCATCCCTCGCACCAAACAACAAAGGCCAGCTCCCGACGACGGAGCCCAAGGCCCCACGCCAAGACCCAGAGGGCATGTAGGCAACCACGTTTGAACTCCACCCTGCAGGTCAGATTTCTGGAAAAAACGACAGCGGTTCAGAATTTGAAGGATGTCTGCAGACGAGTGAACCCCAGCGGGGGTGCCCGATACCCCAGCGTCAGTTGGACATGCAGGGGTAGGATTCCAAAGTGGCCGCAGAGCTCGGCCACCACGGCCTACCCAGTCTTCGCACAGCAGCAGGAGGGAAGGCCCGCCAGCTCGCAGCTGCTCAATGCGCGAAGGCCTTCCCGAGCAGCCACCCTCGGGGATGCACTGACCCAGGTCACTGCAAGCCCGGGTAAGTCAGGCTTTGCAAGATCCTGCAGGATCCTGCGCGCTCAACCGGGTCAATGCAACCCTGGCTCCGCAGGATCCTGCAAGACCCGGCGCTCCAACTGACCCCGGTGTGCTTTGACCCCCGTTCCTTGAGCCCCGACCCTCGTCCAAACGAACGGCCACCCGGGCTTCCTGCCGAACTCCTCGCGGATAAACTTCGCTGGCGCTGCCGCGCCCGAGCGCCGCGCGCCGCCCCCCGCTTCGCAGGGGCGCTTCGCGACCCGGCTGGCAGCAGGCCGCGCGGAAGAGAAGGGCAGAGAGGACGCCGGAGGAGAGGAGGACGGAGGAGAGGAGGATGGAGGAGAGGAGGGCAGGGAAACAGTGGGGGACGGAGAGCGGAGGAGAGCGGAGGAGAGCGGAGGATGGAGGCTGCAGGATGGATCAGGAGGCAAGGCTGGGCGGAGGGAGGGAGCACGGAGCAGGCAGGCGGGCACCCAGGGGTCCGACTCCAGGCGGCGCAGCCACTCCACGTGGGTGTCCCAGGGCAGGGCCTCTGCCGCACGGGGCCCACCATGGGGAAAGCAAGAGGCACCGATACTGCTGCTCCCCGGACCTCTCCCGGGGTACGTCCTGACCAGGATTTCGAGGCGAACCCAGAGGTGGCGACGAGGGCCTCCGAGGAGGCCCAAAAGGGCGAAAACGAAGGAAGGGTAGTGGTATGGGTACTCTTTTCCTTCTCTGACACAAGGTGCGCAGGAGCCAGCCAGGAGGGTCGACCTCGAAAGCCCTGACCTCTGGCTGCCCCGCTGGCGCGCTGCACGGCACCCGCGCGCGTGATGGCAGAGCCTCCTCTGGGCCAGGGGGGGACGCTGAGCCCGAGACACGCCACGGGTAACTCTGAGAATGGTCCTGGCAAGTCTCGGAAGTGCTGCTGGAGAGAAAGAAAACATGAACAACGTCGTACATAATCGAGTCGAAGGGGAGCCGATTCCCTTTGATACCTCTCCCACCCGATGGGAGAGGGTCCGGGAGGGGGTCCTGGGGAGGTTCCCGTGGGGGGGGGGATCCCGGGGGGGGGTCCCGTGGGTTGTGAACCACCCCCCCCTTGCGGAGGAGCACTGCTCCCTGGAAGAAGCTTTCGGCTCCAGAGCGTCAGCGACCCCCCAAGTTGGGCCTCTTGGTGGGCTCTTTGGGGCATCTGGAGGGCTTTCGGGAGCTTCTTGAGGGCTCACTGGGGGCTTCGTGGGAGCCTCGTGGAGGCCTCTTGGGGCGCCTCGGGGGCCTCTGGGGGTCTCTTGGGATCATCTTGGGGGGGAAAGCTCAGTTTTCCCCTTCTTGGGCCCCTTTTAAAACCCTCTTGGCTCTGTTGGGCCGTCTTGGGAGCCGCTGGGGCCGAGCGTCGTCGTCGTCGTCGTCGTCGTCGTCGGCGTCGTCGTCGTCGTCGTCGGCGGCGTCGGCGTCGCCGTCGTCGTCGTCGTCATCGTCGTCGGCGGCGGCGTCGGCGTCGTCGTCGTCGTCGCCGTCGTCGTTCTCGCATTCGTCGCCGTCGTCGTCATCGTCGTCGTCGTTGTCCCCCGTCAGGGTCGGCGGCACCAGCCGTAAGGCCTTCGCACTCCTCTATTGGAGCCCTGGCCCGCCCCAGACCGCTCAAGAACGAAGCGCGATGCGCGACTAACTTCGCACCCTCGCGGTGCCCCTACAGAACATCGGAAGCCTCCCAAAAAGAGCCCCCGAACCCAGCCAAAAACATCGCAGGAATCTCTCCCAAACAACACCAAACAACAGAACAGCCCAAATAACTAGACTAACGTGGCACAAGCACCTGCTCACCTTTAAAATTTGTCCTTCTTCTTCTCCATCTCGTCCTTCGCATCCGCCTCTTCCCACTCCGCCTCTCCCTGCACCTCCCGCTCCTCATCCTCCTCCTGCTCCTCATCCTCTTCCTCCTCCTCGTCCTCCACGTCCTCCTTCTTTTCCTTCTCCTTCTCCTCCTCCTCCATTTCTGTTAAAAAACTCCTCCCTGTCGCACCCAGAGGCCGGTCGAAAGGGCGGGCCTGGCGTTTCGCCTGAGACTTCCTAAGCTTGTATGACCCTGAAGTTAAGCATTGAGAACAGTTTCACAACTTGGGAGCGGGTCGCTTCCAACATGTGGCTCTCGCCTCAGCGCCGCGCACACTCGGTTGAAAAAGTTGCAAGAGCTTCACGGATCGAGGGCGGGCCGTTTTCAAAATGTGGCCATCGTCTCAAAGGGTGCAAGAGCTTCGCGGATTGAGGGTGGCTGATTTTCGAAATGTGGTGCTCGTCTCAGCGCCGCGCACAGTCGTTTCAAAAAATTACCAGTTTCACGGATTCCTACAGTCTACGTACCAGAAGTCGTGCTTGGGAAAGACTGAGGGTTGTGAGGGTGCAACAGTTACCTTGGTTCGCGGTTTTGAAGTCCCAGAGATAGTGATCTGGCACGAATCAAGATCGTCAAAACGCAACAGTCAGGTTGATCCGTGACGTTGGAGTTCCGAAAATGATGCTATGGCACGTTTCAGGGTCTTCGAACGGTTGTCTCCCAACGAGGCAGTTCCCTCAGTGGTAGTGAACCCTTGTAGGGGCCTATGGACAGGGAGCTTGGAGGGACGATTGATTCCACCATCGTTGGTGAGTCTTGGGTTTACACTGGTCCTCCTTTTCCTCCTCTTCTTCCTCCTCCTCCTCATCAGCATCACCATCGTCATAATCAGCATGATTATCGTCGTCATCATTATCATCACCATCAGCATCATCATCATCATCATCACCATCATCACCATCATCACCCCCATCGTCATCATTCTCGACATCATCATCACCACCACCGTCATAACCATCACCATCGTCATTATCATAGTCAGCAGCATCAGCATCAGCATCAGCATCAGCATGAGCATAGTATCAGCATCAGCATCAGCACCAGCATCATCACCATCATCACCATCAGCATCATCACCTCATCATCACCACCAGCAGCATCGTCATCATCATCGTCGTCGTGCTCCTCCTCGTGCTCCTTCTCCTCCTCCTCATCCTCATAAGCATCATCATCATCAGCAGCAGCATAAGCGTCAGCATCATAATCATCACCAGCATGAGCATCATCATCATCATACTCAGCATAATCATTTTAAACATCATGATCACCATCATCAGCATCCACATCATCATCAGCAGCAGCATCATCAGTATCATCATCGTCATCATCGTCATCGTCGTCCTCATCATTATCATCATCAGCAGAATCATCATCATCACCAGCATCACCATCAGCATTAGCATCATGATCACCCGCATCAGCAGCAGCATCATCATCATTGTCGTCATCGTCACCATCGCCATCATCCTCATCATCCTCATCATCGTCATCATCGTCATCATCCTCAGAATCAAGATCGTCACCATGATCAGCAGCAGCATCATCTTCTTCATCCTCGTCAGTGTCATTATCATTTTTTCAACCTTCCCCAGTTGAAGGGTTCAGGTTCGTAGCGTTTGGGGCGCTGCGGGAAACCCAGCGGCCTCTTGGAGTCCCAAGGACTCCAGGAGGCACGGCGACATCAGTAGACTCCATTCGCAGACGTCTGCGCACCGTGAGCCGTCTCACAATGGCGGACGGGCGGTCAGACCAGGCATCTGACAGCGAGCGGTGTCGGCGTGATGTGACACGCAAACGAGAATAAATCAGCTGTGTGGGAGTTCCCGAGGCACTGTAACGCCGCGCGTTCAGTGCCGCCTGAAAAGCATCACAACACGCAGCACGCAGCAGCAAAACATCAACCGGCGCAGAAAAGAGGAGGAGAAGGAGACAAAACCAGTATGGCTGCCGACAGGACTCACTGGAACTATCCACTCGAGACCCAATCAAATCACAAAGCAGTTTCTCCCACATAGGGCAGCGATGGCAATGATGAACATCGTCCAGGCCCCGAAAATCATCCGTGATACAACCGAAAAGGCAGCCCCTAGGGCTCGTGTGGAACCTAGAGGATGTGTTAATCGAGTTCGCGCGGAGGCGGAGGGAAGCGACGGCCAAGTACATTGAGGTGCACTTCGCTACCTCGCGCAGGTTCTGACAGAAAGTGTCGATAACCTGGACGTCTATCTCGGCGCACAGGCCGCGGGCACGGCGGAGTATAATCCCTTTCGCATCCTTCATCTGGTCATGTTTGCGAGCGAAGCGATATAGCTTAGTCTGGAAAGATTTCCCAGTGGCGTCCAGATCATTAGGGAGGGAGCGGTACCATCCCGACAGCGTCCGAAGGTGAGAGACGAGGGAATTCGCATGCCAACCTCGATGCCAACGAGAGGGGATATGTTCTATGTTCTCACGATCTGCTTGGAATTGCGCAAGGGATTCGGAAAACGACAGCTGAGCGAATGGCAAATCTAGCGCACGTGGCCTTCTCGACTGCATGAATATCGAGGAGCTGCATTCCAAGCCCGATCGCACTCAGCTGGGTGGCCAGCTCATGCGAGATAGCGCGCCGTGGGCCAATCGTCAGAAGGCGCACGCCTTCTTTGAAGCATTGTATAAGTTCCTGGGAGGCGGGGTACATTTGGAGACGGCATCGAAGAAGGGAGACGCACATGACACGAAACGACGTGGCCGAAAGCGCAAGAGTAAGCCCAAGAGCACGCGTCTGCCAAATCCTGTTCCGAAATTTGACAATGACCGTGTCCCAAACGTGTAGATGACCATCTGGCCCAATTGGGACCCCCAGATATGTCGCCCAAGAATCCACCAGGAGCTCGTTTACAGGATCCCCAAACTGGTCGAGCGTCTTTTTAAGGATGCACGGGTCCAACTCCCCGCAACCTATGATCTGGAACTTCTTAAAATTCAACTTGAGGTTCGCAACATCAGCGAACATCTGGAGGCCGTGCAACACAGGGCCGAGATCGCGCAGGGTGTTCACCAGCCCAACCATAAGGTCGTCTGCGGGGAGCAGCCACATATAAGAACATCGATGCAGGACAGCCCTGCTTGACGCCTGACGGGATGTCGATCGTGCCATTTCTGACCCGCGAGCATGATCACACCGGTGTTGTCACGGTACACCACGCGAAAAAGCTCACGACGGCGGCAGGCAGGCTCATGCAAGACAGCACATAGAGGAGCCACTCTGAGGAGAGCGAAAGGAAGGCGGCAGAGAAGTCGGCGAGGAAGATGGGTGCGCACTGTTGCGCGCACATGTGCTGACGAATGCCCCAGGTCTCCGCTCGTATGAGATGCGCAGTCATATCTCGTCCCCGCAAGCAGGCTTGGTCCTTATCGATTAGGTGACTGAGGTTCGAGGTTAAAGCAATCGTCATCGCGTTCGCTAACAGCTTTATATCAGCGTTGCTCATGCTGAGAGGGCGGGTGCAGGATGGGTGCCGAACGAGTGCCGTGCCGTCCGCAGGATCCTGCGGGCCCGTGCCCTTGGGTAGAAACACCATCAAGCTCTCAATCATAGAACGTGGGAGCGAGTCAATGTCAGAAGTGAAGAGCAGGCTGTACACGTCATATAGAATACGTGCGGCCGACTCGTTGCGCCAAGTCGAGTATGGTATCCCGTCGGGCCCCGGCATACTGTTGGGTCTATGCATAATGGCTTAATACCATATACTGTATGGGATCTGTCAATCAACCTCCAGAGGGCCCTCAAACCGTTGGATGTGGGGTTCTATGTGGGGTCATAGATCGGACCGTACCTCAGGCCGACGAAATATACCTCCCAAATAAGCCTCGAGAGCTACCGCGGAGGCCTCCATCGTCTCAATCGTGTTACCGTCGTCATCGATGATGCCAGCCAGATACGTGCGTCGTCGAAATCGTCGCCAGAGCACCTTCTGGCGGGCATTACGTGCAAGTAGGGACTTGTTCTGTTCCTCCTCCACATCCGACTTCCGAATGTCCTGTTCCTCCTCCTCCCAAATCTTGATATAAAGAGCTCGCACGTGCTGGCAGAGGCCGCCAAGGTTGCAGTACTGCTCTGGCCCTGGCTGAAATGCACCCCCAGGCGCGGGTAGCAATCCACTGCCTGATGCAGACGACGGCGAGGGCCGAGGCGAACAGAACGCAGGGCAGCAAGAGCGTGAAAATGTCGCTCCTGCAGAGTACTGGCCTTACGAGGGCGAATGGCAAGGCGAGCCGCAGCGGGCGCCTCGTAGAGGCAATCTTCGATATACTCAAGTTTGTGCCACGGGTCCCATGCCGCAGGGATCTGAGCGAGGAGGGCGCCCAATGCCCCTTGAAATTCTGGAGCCCGAGTAATCAAAGCGGGGATGCGTTTATTGTCTGAGGAGGGGCAGAAGGGCGATAGGGGGGCAACCACAGGGATATGATCACTGCAAGCCCGTCTCTGAAGTGTGCCGATGGCATAGGCATGTGTAGTTAGATCCCGTAGAAGTCCAGGAGGAGGAGAGGTGCAGCTCCGATCGATTCGCGAAATGGACGAAGCAGCGTCACCCCGAGTCCCACGGCGAGTGTCCTGACCCTGGTAAAGTTCCGTCAACATAGGGAAGGGTTTGTCGAAAAGCCTCGAGTGAGCAGATCCCCCAGGACGAAAAACCCCAGACGCACCACAAAGACGCCCTTCGAGAACAAAGTTGAAATCGCCAAGCACCAGAAAATGTGCATGCTGCCCATCTCCACCAGGAAGGTGAAGTCGCATGTCATTCCTAAGTGCTGTCAGGACTCCTTTGAAAAGCGGCATGGGTCGCATGTGTTCGGGAGGTGAACATGGTAGATAACCAACTTCCCCTGGGGACCCTGAAGGAACGTTTTCAGGACGCGCCCCTGGGCAATCTCCTCATGCCGTATTTCAGTAAACTGAGAGGCCAGCCTAGAAGAGTAAGAAGTGATGGCACCGCCTTCCCTGCAACTGTCGAGGGAGGGGGTGCCGAACTGGTACCCTCGGAGCTCGCACTCCAACTCGTTGAGGTCGCCGATATGGCCGTGTGTCTCTTGTGCGCATACAATGTCGCGTTTCTTAAGGTTGATGTATGTGTGATAACGTGTAGAAGCCGTCTTACTCGAGGTACGAACTGAAGTCATCAGCGCCCGGCAGTTCCACGTGCATATTGCAAGAGGAGAACTTGGAATAAAGCAACCAATGGACGAATGAGAGCAAGCAGGCAGGAGAGGAGGTGGAACCGACGCTCTGTACGCGCAGTCCTCTTCAGCGGCGAAAGGGCCGCTGGAGCTGCACCTGCGCTGCTGCTTCAATCGACGCTGCGTGTTGAGAGAGGCAGAACTCCAGCAGAGAATCACGGTCGAGGCAACAATCGATGGCCCCTTGGCTGTCGACCGTTACTGCTGCGACCTGCACAGGGCCATGCGGGCCGCGAAGAATGTAGACACTGCGTCCTAAACCTGACGAGCCAACTTCAAGTCTCTTGTCACGGACAAGCTCCGTGACACGATTGCGGACCATGCCAAGGGATAAACAGAGCTGCCGGCTATTCAAAGTCATGTCACGCCGATGCCTGAGCGACAAAGAATTGGACGGGTTCAGTGGATCAGGAAACTCCCAGACTTTGTTCCGCGCCAGGAAGTTGTCCATGAATGAGCCTGCTGCCAATGGGGTCTCGAAATGGAGCGTGACATTTTTGCTCATGTCGAAGGCTCGCACAATCACACGGTCTGCCGTGGTCGAAGGTGCAAAGGTAGTATGGCATTGATTTTCCATCATACGCAAATCTTTGACTAACATCTTCCTCGGGAATCCCAATAACAAAAATTTGCACGTCTGATCCTGCAACTGCCCTCTGTCCTGTGTAGGACTGACTCTGGCAGTCCTTGGCGAGGTCGAGCCTGGCGTCGGGGTGGACTGGAGTTCGGCACACTGCCGTTCTGTACACATCTGGCGGGAGAAGAGATCTCCGAGGGAGGCCTCAATCTTGTCGAACTTAGACTGCATTGCTGCGGAGACGGAGCCCGTGTCCATGGGGATGTCCGACGAGGGCGATTGCGAGCTCGATGTCACTTCCGTCTGGAGCTGGGTTACCTTCTGGTCCACCTCCTTGGGTGCACATGCTACGTGGTTCTGCAGATCCTCATGCCTCCTCTTGACATCCTGACTGAGCAACACAACTTGATCCGATAACTGCGAGCATCTGGTGAAACTGTTCTGAACATTGGTCCGTAACTCGTTCATGTCCTGCGAGCTTTGCATCATCATCTGGTGCATCGAGGAGAGCGTTCCTGTCACGTCGCGAAGCTGGCGGGCTAGCGAGATCTCGTCGCGGTCCTCAGGACGGCCAGGACTGCGGCTGGCGGAACGGCGAGTGCGAGAGGCGGAAGTAGACGAGGGAGAGGGTGAGCGAGCATCCGATCGTCGAGCACCTCGACGGGAATGACGTCCTGCAGTGCGCGACTTCCCCATCGCGGCAACAGAACTGGTGTGCGAGCTGCAAATTGCACAAAATCAAAAGCGGAGCAGCCTCTGCCTCGTTGTGGGCTGCAGGTGGCTGTCCACGGCGCCGCTGAGCCAGACAGGCGACGGCGCTCAGGCCCCCTTTGGCCCCTGAACAGGGGCCAAGTGAGACTTGAGCCAAAATGGCTACGGATCGTCAGTATCATTATCATGATGATCATCATCTTCTTCATCCTCATCACCATTGTCATCATCATTAGCACCACCATCATAATCAACAGCATCATCGTCGCCATCATCATCACCATCATCAGCATCATAACAACAGCATCGTCATCATCACCATCATCAGCAGCACCATCATTAGCATCATCATCATCATCATCACCAGCATCATCATCTGCAGCAACTGTTCCTCCTCCACCTCCTCCTCCTCCTCATCATCATCCACCTCCTCCTCCTCGTCCTCCTCCTCCTCCTCCGTGCCCGATCCATTCTGGCGGGGGTCCCTCCTCTGCGCATACGTGTTGGCACTCGAGGGGCGTTGCCTGAGCGCCCCGCCGAGAGACTGCTCGGATACCGACGAGAGCAGAGGAGAATCCTCGACCCAGTGTCTGTAGCTGTTGTCGGGGCCTCGTTTCTGGTCTCGCCGAAAGGAGTGCCAGCAGTGCGAGCACAACGGCATTCTCAAGAGCATGAACTGCACACGTGCGGGTGGCCAACCCTTCGAGCCTCGGAGCAAGCCGTGCGTGCGGTTCCAGGAAGAGCCGGTCCAGGAGGAGGCCCCTGGGAAGTGTCCCGACAGCAAAACGCCCCCGCGGTGAAGTCAGCGCGGCAAGAGGCAGGCGAACGAGCCCGCCGCCTCGCTGCTGCAGCGCGCGCTGGCGGCGACCACGGGCAAGGCGTTGGAGGTCTCCCTCAAGCAGCAGGTGGGCCCAAGCACAGCTCGTCCGCAGTCGAAGTTGGGCAGCGTGTACTGCGCCGCGGTGGCGAACGCGGTCCACCTCCGGAGACCACGGAGACCAAGGAGCGCGCGGTGACTCTGGCGAGCGCGCTGTTGGCGCACCGCACGGCAGCCAAGGTGCCTCGCCCACGCCGAGGGTACCGCGCAGACCGCCGAGGCAAAGCAGGCCGGCGGCGAGCTTGCCAGTGACAAGACTTTCACTGAGGCCTGGCACACGACCTTCTCTGAGAAGCTCGGCGAGCTCGAGCGCGAGCAGTCCAGAGGGACGGGCTCAAGGAGACCAACCGGCGACCCCTGGCGACGGATCGGGAGGTGTCGGCAACAGTCGGACCTGGGCCACAAGAACATCCTCCAAGAACATGAGACCCTCCGCCGACCAAAACAAACCGAACATCCGAGGGTGCCCTCCCCTGCTGCAGAATCAGATTAGTTGCCAGCGGGCGCAGTTGCACACGTTTACGCACTCGCTGGCTTACCATCGGCAGCGGGGCAGGGGTCAGAGTCGGCAGCTGAGTATCGTTTAACCGATCCCCATCCCCAGCGGCGTGGCCTGGGCCCCACTGGCCGATTTACCCCCCTAGATGGGGATATAGGCCGTTCCCTTCGGGTTTCGAGGGGTGTATCTCCAACTGGGGTGGTAATTTGGTGGGGGTCTCGAAGGGGATGGGGATGGGGATGGAGATCGGATAAACAATACTGAGCAGCGACGCCACGAGCGGGCGCGCATGCGGCGTGCTGACACCTGTCCTGAGCAGGTTCACAAAGGTACTGCGGGCGAAGAAGAACGCGCCGTGGCTGGAGCAGCTGGCTTTTCTCGTTTGGCCTCCTCGTGCCCTCAGCCTCGGCTCGAAGCCTTCGTGCTAGCGGATAGGAAAAGCCATCGCGGTAGTCAGCGCAGGGCTGTCCAGGAGGCCTTTGGCAGAGTTTGTGGATGAGAAGCCCCCCATGGGCAAAGCGGAAAACGCACTGACTCCTCAGTCCAACCCTGTGCTAGACATGGAGCACCGTGGTCAAGTCCTATACCATCCGCGTGACCTGGTCGATGCGAAGGCGAAGAGCTGTCATGAGCTGTGGGGTCAGACGCAGCTGGACGAGGAAACCGTTGTGGAAATTGTTGCTGAGATTCACCAAGCAGCGGATCGCGGCCCATTGCCCGGCCCTATGGTCTACGATACTCGGCAGGTATTGTGGAAATGCGGGAGTCCCCTGGGCACGAGGGCTGTCTTCCCCACCTTGATGTATACACTGGCCGGCTTCCCGACTCCGCGCTTGCCATGCTCACCCTGACGCGCGAGCAGTACCTGTGATGCCCTGGCAGGCTCCTCTTATAGAAAAAGAAGAAACGCCATAAACGCTCCGCGTGGATTTCTTAGATCTGTGCAGGACCTCCCTCCCCAGGGGCGGCGCCAGAGGCGCCCCCTGCGGCGCCTCCGGCGCCGCCGCGCGCCAGGGAGGGGGGTCCAGCGCCGATCCAAGAAATCCGCGCGAAGCGCCAACAGTTTATGTTTACGGCCTTTTTCTTCTTCGA
This sequence comes from Prorocentrum cordatum, assembly GCA_963575745.1. Taxonomy (NCBI): domain Eukaryota; class Dinophyceae; order Prorocentrales; family Prorocentraceae; genus Prorocentrum; species Prorocentrum cordatum. The sequence goes on along the minus strand of CAUYUJ010019405.1, from coordinate 366,539 downwards.
TCTTAGGCACTGGCCAGATGCTCCCCGAGAAGCCCGACAGGACCCACTGGGCTGGGGCCCCACTCCTCGGTCGCCGCCCAGCCCTCGCTCGGCGAGCCTCTCGCCCGCCGGCACTCGGAGCTGCGGAGAGGCGGGGCACTGCAGGCCGTCGCAGATCTTCAAGCTTTCAAGAAGCGCACCTCCGCACAATTCAGTAGGGGGCATGTCGTCGTTGACATCGACGGCTGCAGCGATCCCATCGAGCGGCCCTGCCCTAGTGGCGGCGATGCAGGTGCCCGTGCAGCTCGAGCCTGTGCAGTATGCGGCCGCACGCGTGCTCGGTCAGCTGGGAGCTTCTTCTGCTCCTTTTCCGGCTCACCAGGAGCAGTGTGCAGGGGCTTCGCTCTGGCACGCAAACTGCGCGCACGCTCGTGCAGTTTGTGCGCGCCGCGTGGTTATGGCGCATCCCCGCTTGAGCAGCCGACTCTGGAGCGACGGCTTCCCCCAGCAGGCAACGGGGTCCCGAGCCGCGGTACGGCGAAGGCTGCGAGACGGCAGCTTGGATACGTGAGTCTCTGGCGCAGGCGAACGCAGGGCTTGCCCAGAGTCGGTCGGCCTGTTCGCACTTGCACTTGGCAGATGCCTCATATTGATCTCCAGAGCAGCAGGGCGGTCTGGCTGCAGAGCCCTTCCTCAAGCAAAGGGCGCCTCCCTCGGAGGGGACCTCGCCTGAGGCAACAGGCTCGCGCGGGTTACGAGGGGGAGGAGGAGAAGGAGGAGAAGGAGAAGGAGGACAAGCACAAGAGTGTGAGTCTCGAGATCGGGAAGCTCGCACGCGCTGCCAAGCGCCTGCAAGATCGAGTCACGCCTGGAGTTGCAAGGCGACCAGGCGGCAGGCGTGTCCGACCACCAGGTCCACAGCACGTTCGGAGGGCGGCTCGCTCACTCTCGACGGCGACTGGGTTTGGCACATCGCTGCGCCTGCTCGCTGGCGGTGTCTGACGACGCTTCTCGAGCTCAGCGCACCGAATGAGGACCCAGGTGGCTGGCTCCTTGCTCAGTGCCTGAGCATGTGGCTCACGACGTGGCGTGCGTAACCCGATATGAGTGCGCGAGTGTGTCATACTTGTCAGTCTGCAGTTGCACAGAATGAAGGCGTTCAGCCAGTCCATCGATCCAAGTACGCCCGTGATCCTATCTCGGCTGTCATCCTGCACCTCATCGAGGCCAGCTGGTCGGTAGCTTAAGCCACAGACTGGACCATACCAGTTCCACACGAAGCTGCAAGGGCGGAATTTAGGTTCGACGATCAAACGCACACAATAACTACGGCACTGGATTCGCATGCTGGTGTTCTTCTGGAGTTGTCCGGCATCCTTAGCCCACGTCTTTGGCAGAAAGCGAGTCAGCATCACTGCGAGGCCAGCCTGGAGAACGGAACGCATGCAGAGACCTATCGTACTATGTTGAAGCATTTGGGCGAGGTGCATCTGATGGGCCACAGGCTTTCAGAAGGCATGCTGATAACTGCTGTCGGAGGAGTCTGGCCCAAGGCATGGAAGAAGGCTGAGACCCCTCGTTTCAGTGTAACTGGTGTATGCAGCCGATGCAGATCGCATCCTGAGACGCTTGTGCACAGGCAGTGGACCTGCCCGGGAACAAAGGAAAGGCGGTCTGTGATAGGACACAGTAGCTGGAACACCAGGCTGGGGTGCAAGCCAAGTCCGCCCCCGCCTGCTGTTTGAGGGGGTCTTCTCCAAAATATGTGATTCGTCTTCTCCCTGCACCTTCGGCAGAGCAGTGGGAGGTCGCTGGCGACATTGACAGTGGCCCAGGTTGTCTGTGCTGTGGGTCTCCACGAGCAACCTTGTTTCACTTAGGGATGCGAGCAGGGGCCAGTACACAGCAAGCACGCGGTTTCGTCGCGTTGGGTTGGGCATCGCACTCTTCCGTTCCCTCGAGCCGCTTGTGGACTTGCGGCTACAATCAAGGGGCCACTCGTGGGGTATCCTCAAGCAGTCCCTCGGGCAGAGCTGCGCGCGTTGGACATGTGGGCCACTAGTGAAGTCATCATGGTTGCGACCGATTGCAAGGTGATTGTCAAATGGTGATTGGACAGTCGTTGTATGGACCCCACGGACGAGGATGCGGCCGTGTGGGCGACCCTGAGGGCAGATGATATCGAGGTCGCGCAATCTCATCGGCGTCTGGCTCGCTCATCCCCACCAGGACGTGACCCACACCAGGCTGCAAACGGCGCCCAAATGGAAGATAATAGGCACTGGCTATGGATTGGATGCTGTAGCTGGAGCCGCGGCGGGGGTGGCTCGCCTCTCTTCGTTGATCAGACGGCAGCTGTGTTGCATGAGAGAACAGCTGCGATGGTGGTCGATGCTGCGACACCTGTGGAAGTAAAAACCTAATTTTCTGTCCCCCGTCCGCTATTGCTGCTGCTCCCTCCCTCTTCGCCTCCTCCCGCTGTCTGGACTATTCTGGGAGGCGTTGTTCCAAATGCGGAGACTGAGCCTCCAAATCGTCCGTGACTGAATGGTGCCGATCCGCGTGTCTCAGCCGTGTAGCTATCACGGCGCTATCTGGTTGAATCACACTGGAGCCAGGCCTAAAACTGAAATGGGCTGGGTAGGTTTTTTTCCCAACCATCCTGTGGTGTTGGGTCCTCGTTTTGAAGAGACGGTGCCCCGCGTCCTCCTCTCCTCTCCTGTCCTCCTCCTCCCCCCTCCTCCCTTCTCCCGTCATCCTCATCATCATCATCATCATCATCATCATCATCATCATCATCATCATCATCATCATCATCATCATCATCATCATCATCATCGTCATCATCATCACCATCATCGTCGTCATCGTCATCGTCATCATCGTCGTCGTCATCATCGTCATCATCGCCATCATCACCATCATCGCCATCATCATCGCCGTTATCGCCCTCATCATCATCATCATCATCATCATCATCATCATCATCATCATCATCATCATCATCATCATCATCATCATCATCATCATCATAAGTATCATCATCATCATCATCATAATTATCATCATCATCATTGTCATCCTCCTCCTCATCATCACCAGCATCATCATCATAATCATCATCATCATAATCATCATCATCCTCCGCATCATCACCATCACCATTACCATCATCATCATCATCATCATCATCATCATCATCATCAGCATCATCATCATCATCATCACCAGCATCATCATCATCAGCATGCGTCTCCTGCACCCATTTCGGCACACCCCTCACACGCTTCGTGGCCCCAAAGGGAGCCCCACCGAAGGCCCCAGTGGCTGCGCTCGCATGCGGTTACACCCCCCTTTTTCGGCACACCCCTCACACGTTTCGTGGCCCCACAGGGAGCTCCACCGAACGCCCCAGTGGCTGCGCTCGCATGCGGTTCCACCCCACATTTCGGCACACCCATCATACGTTTCGTGGCCTCATAGGGAGCTCCACCGAAGGCCCCAGTGGCTGCGCTCGCATGCGGTTCCACCCCTCATTCTCGCACACCCCTCACACGCTTCGTGGCCCCATAGGGAGCTCCACCGAACGCCCCAGTGGCTGCGCTCGCATGCGGTTCCACCCCCACTCACCCCATTTCGGCACACCCGTCACACGTTTCGTGGCCCCATCGAGAGCTCCACCGAAGGCCCCAGCGTCTGCGCTCGCATGCGGTTCCACCCCCCTTTTTCGGCACACCCCTCACGCGTTTCGTGGCCCCACAGGGAGCTCCACCGAACGCCCCAGTGGCTGCGCTCGCATGCGGTCCCACCCCACATTTCGGCACACCCCTCACACGTTTCGTGGCCCCATAGGGAGCTCCACCGAAGGCCCCAGTGGCTGCGCTCGCATGCGGTTCCACCCCCCATTCTCGCACACCCCTCACTCGTTTCGTGGCCCCATAGGGAGCTCCACCGAACGCCCCAGTGGCTGCGCTCGCATGCGGTTCCACCCCCCCCCCCCCCCATTTCGGAACACCCCTCACTCATTTCGTGCCCATAGAGAGCTCCACCGAAGGCCCCAACGTCTGCGCTCGCATGCGGTTCCACCCCCATTTTGGCACACCCCTAACATGTTTCGTTGCTCCATAAGGAGCTCTACCGAAGGCCCCAGTGGCTGCGCTCGCATGCGGTTCCACCCCCAATTCTGGCACACCCCTCACACGCTTCGTGGCCCCATGGGGAGCTCCACCGAAGGCCCCAGTGGCTGCGCCCGCATGCGGTTCCACCCCTTATTCTGGCACACCCCTCACACGTTTCGTGGCTCAATATGGAGCTCCACCGAACGCCCCAGTGGCTGCGCTCGCATGCGGTTTCGCCCCCCATTCTCGCACACCCCTAACACGTGTCGTGGCCCCATAGGGAGCTCCACCGAACGCCCCAGTGGCTGCGCTCGCATGCGGTTCCACCCCCCATTTCGGCACACCCCTCACTCGTTTCGTGGCCTCATAGAGAGCTCCACCGAAGGCCCCAGCGTCTGCGCTCGCATGCGGTTCCACCCCTCTTTGCGGCACACCCCTCACACGTTTCGTGGCCCCACAGGGAGCTCCACCGAAGGCCCCAGTGGCTGCGCTCGCATGCGGTTCCACCCCCCTTTTCGGCACACCCCTTACACGTTTCGTGGCCCCACAGGGAGCTCCACCGATCGCCCCAGTGGCTGCGCTCGCATGCGGTTCCACCCCCCATTTTGGCACACCCCTCACACGCTTCGTGGCCCCATAGGGAGCTCCACCGAAGGCCCCAGTGGCTGCGCTCGCATGCGGGCTCCACCCCCCCATTCTCGCACACCCCTCACACGATTCGTGGCCCCATAGGGAGCTCCACCGAACGCCCCAGGGCTGCGCTCGCATGCGGTTCCACCCCCCACCTCCCCCCATTTCGGCGCACCCCTCACACGTTTCGTGGCCCCATAGAGAGCTCCACCGAAGGCCCCAGCGTCTGCATGCGTCAGCCATGCGGTTCCACCCCAATTCGGCACACCCCTCACACGTTTCGTGGCCCCACAGGGAGCTCCACCGAACGCCCCAGTGGCTGCGCTCGCATGCGGCCCCAGTGCCGCCGCCCGCATGCGTCAGCCACACCCAATTCGGCACACCCCTCACACGCTTTCGTGGCCCCATAGGGAGCTCCACCGAAGGCCCCAGTGCTGCCGCCCGCATGCGTCAGCCACACCCAGTTCGGCACACCCCTCACACGTTTCGTGGCCCCATAGGGAGCTCCACCGAAGGCCCCAGTGGCTGCGCCCGCATGCGGTTCCACCCCCCATTCTGGCACACCCCTCACACTTTTCGTGGCCGCATAGGGAGCTCCACCGAAGGCCCCAGTGGCTGCGCCCGCATGCGGTTCCACCCCCCGCTCTGGCACACCCCTCACACGTTTCGTGGCCCCATAGGGAGCTCCACCGAAGGCCCCAGTGGCTGCGCCCGCATGCGGTTCCACCCCTTATTCTGGCACACCCCTCACACGTTTTTTCTGGCTCGCAGGAAGCTCCACCCGAACGCTCGAAGGCCCCAGTGCTGCCGCCCGCATGCGTCCCGCACACCCAATTCGGCACACCCCTAACACGTTTCGTGGCCCCATAGGGAGCCCCACCGAAGGCCCCAGTGCTGCCGCCCGCATGCGTCCCGCACACCCAATTCGGCACACCCCTCACACGTTTCGTGGCCCCATAGGGAGCCCAACCGAAGGCCCCAGTGCTGCCGCCCGCATGCGTCCCGCACACCCAATTCGGCACACCCCTCACACGTTTCGTGGCCCATATTGAGCTCCACCGAAGGCCCCAGTGGCTGCGCTCGCATGCGGTTTCCACCCCCCCATTTCCGGCACACCCTCCTCTTTTCGGGGGCCCCATAGGGAAGCTCCACCGAACGCCCCAGTGGCTGCGCTCGCATGCGGTTCCACTCCCACACCTCCCCCCATTTCGGTACACCCCTCACTCGCTTCGTGGCCCCATAGGGAGCTCCACCGAAGGCCCCAGCGTCTGCGCTCGCATGCGGTTCCACCCCTCTTTGCGGCACACCCCTCACACGTTTCGTGGCCCCATAGGGAGCTCCACCGAACGCCCCAGTGGCTGCGCTCGCATGCGGTTCCACCCCCCCATTTCGGCACACCCCTCACACGCTTCGTGGCTCCATAGGGAGCTCCACCGAAGGCCCCAGTGGCTGCGCTCGCATGCGGTTCCCCCCCCCCAATTCTGGCACACCCCTCACACGTTTCGTGGCCCCATAGGAAGCTCCACCGAAGGCCCCAGTGGCTGCGCTCGCATGCGGTTCCACCCCTCATTCTGGCATGCGGGCGTCGCGGCGTGCGGGCGCTGCCATTGGCATTTCTGGGGGGGGGGGGGCTCCTCGCGGCGGCCACAGTCAATTTCACAAGTACTCAGAACCAGTTATACTCAAACCGTTCACATTCATATAAAATTACTCTGAGCTTGGTCATGCTCCC
>CAUYUJ010019405.1:355080-357580 GCA_963575745.1 Prorocentrum cordatum | reverse complement strand
CTCATCATCATCATCATCATCATCATCATCATCATCATCATCATCATCATCATCATCATCCTTGTCATCCTACTCCTCCTTCTCCTTCTCATCCTCCTCCTCCTCCTTCTCCTGTCTCTCTCTCTCTCTCTCTCTCCCTCTGCCGTCCCAGAGGGGCGAATCCCGAAGAGCAGTAACGACCCCGAGCACGGCCGCCTGGCCTGCGGCCTGGACCCCGTCTGGAACTGCTCCAGCAGCACCGCGAAGAAGCACACTAGCATAGGCGGGCAAGGCGGTCGACCCCACAAGCTGGCTCTGCCTCATCCTCCTCCTCCTCCTCCTCCTGCTCCTCATTCCTCCTCCCTCCTCCTCCTCCCCTCTCCATCCTCCTCCTCCCTCTCCTCCTACGCCTCCTCCTCCTACTCCTCCTCCTCCTCCTCCTCCTCATCCTCCTTCCTCCTCCTCCTCCTCCTCCTCCTCCTCCTCCTCCTCCTCCTCCTCCTCCTCCTCCTCCGCCCAACCGCCATCCCGCCCGCCCGCACGCGGTCCTGCGGCCCCGCGGGCTGGAAGCCGGCGGCGCTCACGGCCGCGGCGCCCCGCGGGTCCGCCTCGGCACGGCAGGGCCCGGCGGGCGCCTCGCGGCGCGCGGCGGCGTCGTTGTCGTCGTCGTCGTCGTCACCTTTGTCCCCGCGGCCGTCGTCGGCCCGACGCCGCCATCGACGTCGTTGCCGCCCCCGTCCTCGTCGTGGTCGTCAACTCCTCGTCAACCCCTCTTCCCTATGAATGACTCATCCCTGTTGCACCCCGAAGCCTATCGAAAGGGCGGGCTGGGCGTTTCGCGTCAGATTTCCACACTGCTTATGATCCTGAATTTAGAATTTGCAACAGCTTTACGGATGGAGGGCGGGTCGCTTTCGAAATGCGGCTCTCGCCGTAGCGCCGCGCACACTCGTGTCGAAAATGCAAAAAAACTTCGCGGATGAAGGGCAGTCCGCTTTCAAGATGTGGCTCTCGCCTAAGCGCCGCGCACATTCGTTATACAAAATCGCAAGAGCTTCACGGATGGAGGGCGGGTCGTTTTCAAAATGCAGATCTCGCCTCAGCGCCGCACGCATTCGTGTTGAAGGTTCGCAGAAGCTCCACGGATGGAGGGCGCTTCCTTCTCAAAATGCGGTTCTCGCCCTAGCGCCGCGCACATTCGTCCTAGAAGCTGCAAGAGTTTCAAGGAGTCTCATGGCGAACATCCCAGAAACGGTGCTTTGGCATGATGTCGGACTGTGAGGACGCACCAGTCACGTTGATTCGCAGAGTTGAAGTCCCAGAGATAGCGTTCTGGCACGATCCTGGACCGTCAAGACGCAGCGGTAACGGTGATTCGCGGCGTCGAAGTCCCTGGGATGTTAGCTCAGCGCCAGCTTAAACTATGTGGTGCATAGAAGAGTCTGGGGAGGGAGGGGGAGGCAGGGAAACGGCTGGTTAATGGTGCAATGGTGGCATGGCTGCCAGCAGTGGTGTTCTCGCTGGTGAGCCGCGCTTGGTGGATAGTGGTGGTGCTCGCGCTGCGGCACCAGATTGCTCGTGGCTTAGGCCACGCTTCATGTAGGCCGTAGGGCAAGGTTAAAAAAGCTCGGCGTTGACGGGTTCGGCGCTGGACGTTGCCCTCGTCGAGGCTATTAGTGCACTCCCTGCCTCTTGCGCTGCCGCCACGTAGATACCGGAAGGGTGGAACCTCACACCACCCCCGCCTCCTCCGACCCTGACATGCAGCAACGCTTGAATCTCGGGCGCCCTCAGGTTTCACGCAGTCGCACCTCAGACTGTTGCACGAAAGCTGCGCCCCCTCTGGGAGTGGGGGGGGCTCCGGTGCCACCGGAGCACTGCCGGCTTCTCCAGGGAAGGAGGGGGAGGTGGAGAGGGAAGTAAATAGGTAAGAGGTCACAAGGGAAGGTACGCCAGTGGGGGGGGGCATGCTCTTCGGCGGCACGCCGCTATGGGCCAGCTTTAAAAATCTGGTGTAACCATCGCTCTGGAAGTGCGGCTGAACAGTGCTCTCTTTGACGGTCTTCTGTCTGGTGGCCATGGTACTTCGGGCCTGATGTGTGGTCGGTGGCAGGGCAAGGGGCGAATGGCGGAGGAGAGGGAAATGATGAGAGAAGGGACGGAGGTCGTGAGGGAAACTGGTGGAGAGTCAAGCTGAGCAGCTAGCTTAAACAATCTGGGGGCGCGATCGCTCTGACAGGGCTGGTATGTGACGTTGAATGTTGCGGGTCTGTGGCGCTCGCATTTGGAATACCGGATGACTCCTATGTTGGATCATACTCCTCATCCACCTCCTCGAATAATATACTCCGCCTTCTCCTAATCCGCAATCTGGTGACCGCATCGTCGGAGCAATATGGTGACACGATGGCTCTGACAGAGCTGGCGTTGGCATTGAATGCTGCGAACCTGTGGCGCTCGCAGTGGGAATGCCAAGCGAGTCTCATTTTAGATCCGTCGCTAGACGGGTCGCACCAGCAGG
>CAUYUJ010019405.1:342580-347580 GCA_963575745.1 Prorocentrum cordatum | reverse complement strand
AATAAAGAATCACCAACGTCATCAACACCATAACCATCATCATCAGCATCAGCATCAGCATCAGCATCATCATCATTGCCGTTGCCATCATCAGCATCATCAACACCACCTTCATCCTAACAGTAATAATGATAATGCGAATCGTCATCATCATCATCAGCAGCAGCATCATCATCTTCATCATCATCTCCATCATCATCATCATCATCATCATCATCATCATCATCATCATCACATCATCATCATCATCGTCGTCATCGTCGTCGTCCTCGCCATCATTATCATCATCATCATTATCATCATCAGCACCATCATCGTCATCGTCATCGTCGTCGTCCTCGCCATCGTTACAATCAACATCATCATCGTCGTCGCGTCGTCGTCCTACCCTGCAGGGCATCGACCCCCAACGGTCCTGTGGCAGCTCTGCGAGGAAGTCGAGGCCAGGCTGGCGCATCAGCGCGAAGGCCGCGGCCACGTGGTGCGCCTCCCGTGCCGCGCTTCCGTGGCGACCAGGGCTTGCAGGACCACCACACCAGACCCTGCTGCGCAATCCGCTCTGCGAAGCTCGCCATCGCTCGGACGTCCATTCCCTGTGGTTTTTCGGTTTCGTGCGCGGTTTCTCTCGCCGAATGATCAAGGATGCTCCTCGATGGTCCTCGCCGAAAAATGCACACGTCCGAGCGATGCCAAGGAAACACAGGGCGCTGAATTCGCATGCGGAGCATGCGGAGGCCAGGCACCGGATAGCTGCACGCGCTGGGAGCCGAGCGCTGGAAGGATGGTCTGCAACCACCTTTTGGTCGCAGCGAGTGGGGGGCACAACGAGGTCGGACTGGAGCGGGACGCGGACTGCCATGCAGCCACACGTGAAATGTGTTTCGGCGCCCATGTTGGGAACGGAAGAGGGAGCAATTTCATAAAGGCGCTCCACAAGAAATGGAGCCACTTGCCGCCACTCGCGGCACTGGAAAGTGGACGCCCACAGATCAGGAGGAGGAGCGAGAGCACGGGAATAAGAGGCAAAGAGAAAGGAAGAGCGGGACGAGCAGGACAGAGGGACAGGCTGGGTTCAATCTTGTCTCGGTGGCACAAGCACCCAGTGTGCACATGTGTGTGCGACTCCCTCGGACTGCCACACAGACTCAGCTAACGCTGCTCACAGATCAACTCTGCATTATACACCATATCTGCTCCTCTGCAGAACTGGAAGTATGTCCCCTAATTCTTCTGGGCAAGATTCTTCACCCTCCACAATGCTAACGGCTCCTGCAGAATTGCAGCTTCGGGTCACGCATTGAAAAAATCACCGCAGTTCAACTTGAATGTCCCCTTGCACTCAATACCCGGTCCCTTCACCATAAACTTTGCTGAGCAACCGAGGCTCATCAAATACACGAAACTGCCGTTACAGTGGTCGATACGCGCAGGGAAACGAACATCGAGGGATGCGTAGTGCAGCCATCGTGATTTACGTATCCGCCACCGTTCCATCGGCACACTGAGGCGTGTTAGAAAACATGCTAGCTGCCTGGCGGTACATGTGCAATATTATGTGGACCTGTGTAGCAGATCACCAACCCCCCACCACAGCGTGTTGCTGGCTGGCGCTCTTCGCAGCGCCAAAACGACCCCAAGACGGACTAAGACCGCCTGGAGACCGCGGCAAGATGCCTCGAGACCCCAGGGCCGCAAGAGGTCCCCATTCTGCCCCAAGAGGCCCCTGAAGCTTCCCAGAGGCTCTCCGGCGAAGCACTGGAATTACAAAAACACAGAAGCACGTTGCCCCCTGTGCTTGCGACTAAGTCTGTATCTGGCACTCCTTTCCGTTGGCTGCTTGGGTTCCGATCGCTGGTTGGCCTCGTATGGCCTCCTCTGGCTGGACCTCCTAGGGATCTCCACGACTTTCCGGCACACCGTCATTCTGGTACTTTTTTCCAGTGGCTGCTTGGCTTCCTTTGGCTTGACATCATCGGGATCCCTGTGGTTTTCCACATCACTGCCCCTGTCTGTTGCAAGTGTTATGGTGGCTGTTTAACCTCATATGGCTTGACCCTGTATGGACCCCGTATGGTTTTTCGCCCTATGGCCGTGTCTCTGACACTTTTCCCGTGGCTGTACTTCGCTCGTGGCTTTTCTGACCGAGATGGCCGCATGCAGATCTCGGAAGGCATCAAGACGGCCCCTACGGCCACGAGAAGCCCCGGAAACGGCCCAACACGGCCCCAAGAGCGCCCCTAGACAGCCCCAGGCCCTTCCAAGAAAGCCCAAGGTCGCCCCAATACTTGTTCTGTCAAGGTGGCTCCAACCACAGCGAGCAAGGGTCAGGCCCTGCTCGACCCGACGACCCGCGATTGTGGCGGGAACCGCAGGATGTCCCGCGGGGAAGGAGCCCCATGAGATGAGAGGGCGGAGAACCCGCGAGACCTCGAGAGAGAGAGAGAGAAAGAAAAAAAAAAATGACCCACGGCGGGGAGACCCGCAACGCAGTCTGAACCGTCAGAGTCCTGCGCGGCGCTGGCTTGGCCAGATGCCCGCGGGGATCGCCTCGGACAGCTTAAGACGAAGCCAGGACGAGGATAAGAACTGATAAAGGGTAAATCGAGAATCTCTCAGATCCGGCGGCTATGGAGGTCGTATCGGGCGCCAGGGCCTTCTCAGAGCATTCCAGAACGCTCTGAGAGCGTTCCTGAACGCTCTGGAACGGATTCATCCTCGTCCTAGCCCCGCCCGACAGCTGCGCGAAGAGAGTCAACTTTGGCTTGAAACGCAAGCCCTTGCTCTTCCTAACGCAAAGCGAGGGAGACAGAACTCATCGGGCCCTGCACTGAGCTCTTCGCTGGGCCATTCGAAGGGGGCCTCGAGGGGCACGGGGAGAAAAAAAAAACAAAAAAAAAAAAAAAACGGAGTCCTTGCCGCGCAACGGATGATGCCCTGGGCTTCGGGGCTCAATCACTGACTGGACCCCCTTACCTGGGATCCTGGCTATATCCGATCCACACAAGTGAACTTGTCAAAATCCTGAAGAACATTGCCTCCTGACCGCACCACATCTCCACCGGTCGGCGACTCGGAAGGGTGTGGTTTGCAAAGGGTGCGGCTTGCAACTGGCACCCTGGGGGGCGGGCGGGGACCTCGATAGAGTTCTCCGCCGCGCCCCGAGGAGGCCTGACGAGGACGACGTCGTGCCCCCCAGGGCCCAACGGTGCCGCTCGCAAACCACACCCCGGCGCAACCATACCCTTCGCAGCCGCAAGTCTGCCCAGCTCCTGAACCCATGGGGCCGCCAGCGGCGATATCTCTCGAGACGTGAGCCTGGCTTAGCCGCCCCGACACGCAACACGCAACCCGCAGCTTGTCGACACGGAGCTCAACACGCAGATTGAAAGCGCGGGTCCAGCGCGATACGTTGGCCAAAACGTGGGCCAACTTGGCGGCGCGCACAAGGGGGTAGGCGGAGGGGGGAAAGGCTTCTTAGAAGGAGGCTGCTTCTTAGGAGGCGCGGGCCTTATCTGCAGATGTAGGGCTGGCGCCTTCTAAGAAGCAGCCTCATGCTAGGAAGCCTTCCCCCCTCCCCCTTCCCCCCTCTGCGCGTGGCCGACCAACACGTGCCGAGCCAACACGCAGCAAGCTAACACGGACGCTTTGAACACGGCACGCGTTGCGCTTCGATACGGGCGTATCAGGGCAGCTGAGGAGCCTGGGCATGGGCCTCCTCGGCGGTGCACAGAGGGGGGTAGGGGAAGAAGGCTTCTTAGAATTAGGTCGGGCATTTCCTCCTACAGGCAGAATTTGGAAGGAAAATCAAAAATCACCAAAACATGTTCAAACATAATCTCTGTAATTATGCATATGTGTATATGTATGTATAAAAATCGGAGGTTGGGGGGTGTCCGACGTGAAACGGAGACCCCCCCTACCGGGAAATCGATTTCGGTTTCGGGTTCGTCTCGTGCGTGCCGTGCGTACGTGCATGCGGGCGAAGCGAAGCTGCGTGGGCGGGCGAGAGGAGATCCTCCTGTGGCTGGGCCGCGGCCGGACCAAGTGTTTCTCCTCCGGCGGCTGGTGGCCAGTGTCCCGCTGGTATCCCGAAATCCTCCTGTGGCTGGGCCGCGGCCGGACCAAATGTTTCTCCTCCGGCGGCTGGTGGCCAGCGGTGTCCCGCTGGTGTCCCGCTGGTGTCCCGAAATCCTCCTGTGGCCGGGCCGCGGCCGGACCAAAAGTCTTTCCACCCAGCAAACGGTGCCCCGCGGTGTCCCGCTAGTGTCCCGCTGGTGTCCCGCCGTGGCTGCGGCGAGCTATCCAATGCAAGTCTACATGCAAACCGACATGCAAACCGAAAAGCACATCGAAATGCAAATCGACATGCACATCCAAAAGCAAATCGTAAGGCGCCGTGGGCTGCGTATCTGAAAAATCGGCGCCTGCGGCGGGCTTTCCAGTGCAAGTCGACATGCAAATCGAGATGCAGATCGAAAAGCAAATCGACATGCACATCAATATGTCGACATGCAAATCGAGATGCAGATCGAAAAGCAAATCGGCGTGCACATCGATATGCGCACCACAGGCATCGTCAGAACAACAGTCACCACTGTTGCCCATTGCTGCCCCCCAAAACCTCATTATCACCCGCAGGGTGGTCATATAGGTAAATAAATAAACCACAAAATGAATAAATCGAAAATACCATATGTACTAATTATTTGTCTTGGATAGTCCCCCTGTAGAGGGACATGTCCGACTCAATCTTAGGAGGCTGCTTCTCAGAAGGCGCTGTCTTACATCTGCAGACAAGGCCCGCGCCTTCCGAGAAGCAGGGGTGCTTCTCCGAAGCCTTCCCCCTCCCCCACCCCTACACCTGGCGTCCCTGTGGAACGCGCTCCGACGCTCCCACTCAGTCAAGGCCTGCGGTCGCTCGCTGGCCCCCGAAGGGTGGGGTCCTCGCCTATTCTGGCCACCCTCTGTCCTCCTCCTCCTCTTCCTCCTCCTCCTCCTCC